>CAEFZY010069247.1:0-69489 GCA_903066815.1 Brachyrhaphis roseni
TGTGGAGTCACAATGTCTGGGATCATGAGCGCCCCCTGCCATGAGGCAAGAGAACTGCCTGCCTCACCTCGAATCTGTTCTCTGCCCGTTTCTGATCGCTCCTCAGCACATGAAACACCTTACACATACAGTTGGTGACAAAAAACACTGAATCAGTTTATATACTAAGTGTTTTTTAACCATTTTATTGGAGACGTTCACACAGGAGGACCTGCCTCCCCTGACCGCACGTCACTGATACTGACATTTACCTTCCTACCCTCCCCACATCATTAAAAATCAATTGAGGGGAAAACTGGGTAAATTATTGCTTAAAATCCTCTTTTAGATAAAGACAAGGTCTTCTGAAAACAAATATTAGCAAATGCTAATTAGCTAATGCGATAGCGGTTTTTTGCTAGCTTCGAAAACTTTTAGTGCAGTTACTTTCCCTTAAATAACTTCAACATTTTTATTTATTTAAAAGTAATAATTTACTTGGATGTTTTGTAAACATTCAGTCAAATAAAGTTCGGCATCTCTGTTGAAGTTTCGGTTGTCACGTAGTTAGACGTTTATGTCCAAGCTCTTATTTTGAAGTGGCGATTTACTCACCAGTTCCATTTCCTCCCCTCACGTTCTCTCCGTTTCTTTTTCCCTAACAACTTTATTTCAAATATTAACAATACAAGAACAACATAAAACATGCACAATATAGAACAGTATATAAACATTAATACCGTAGAAAAGGTTAATTATGTTAAAATAAATTCATGTAGTCTTTCAAGGGCATAATTTGAACTGAAGTTAGTGCTTTAGCATTAGCTTTTGTGCCTTAAAGCTAGTAGCAACTAACTTCATTTAGCATTCACATGTAAGCTTTACACATTGGAATTGCTTAAAACAAACTTGTGCTTAATTGAATGTTAAATGTTTTGTATTTAACAATTAACTAAATCACAAAATTCTTCACAGAGATTAAAAACAGAAGGGTTTTATATATACCAGATAAAATTAAGGTTTGTGAAGACATTTTATCTCTCATTAACAATTATTAATTGACTTATAAAATAAAGTTTGACTTTCTAAGTTTCACTGGGACGGAAACTAAAATGTGACGACTAACAGATCACCGCTTCTTTCCTAATTTCTAATTTAGTCTGGGAGAAAGAAAAAAAAAAGAAGCACAAAGCATTTAACCAAAATGACACCTGAAGAAAATCAATGCCTAATTTAAGACACCACTTTTTCATGTAGGTGAATTGTTTCTGTCTTTTGTTTCTCACACACACAAAAACACAAAAGCCTTAAAGTTATTATTTCCTTCTTGAAAGTGTCACTATTGCTAAAAATCAATGACTAATTTAAGGAAGCATTGTTTAATTGCTTCCACTGATGGGAAAAATGAAAACGGATGTGTAAGTAATGAAAAAAACCTACTTGCCTTAATTTGTCAGAGCAGGTTACAAGCCAACCCCATTACAGTCTCTTCTCTTGGACTTATTTATTGATTGTCTGTAGTGTTGGGAATTGGCCTTAACTTAAACACCTGATTGCTTCCCTCAGGATATTTAACAACATCTAATCTGACATATACACACTAGAAAACAGCTGAGCAGCTTTTAATATGATTAATGTGATTTTATTTTCTTACAAATTACAATAATCTAGATAAAAGAAACTGAAATATGAAAAATAACAGGATATATGTTATAAAAAATCAAAAAGTAGAATTTTGTAGTAATTGAGTGATAATTTGACAGATGACACTTGTTTTATAAGAATTAATGCATTGTTTTTTGGGGGTTTTTTGCACAATGTTCAAGATGCATTAAATTAAATCACACAACATTTATTTTAGTTTTACTTTACCTCTGTGAATTCACCCACAAAATTCATATTTTTATGGATTAAAAAAAAACAAAAAACTCCAAATAATAAGTTTTTATTTTAAATTAGACTATATTGAGTAAAAAATAATCATTTCCTAGGTGGTTTGTGTTATATTTCAAAATGGATGGGATGTCTTTTTCAGGACTTTTTACTGTTTTAGATGTTTCTAAAGTTGTGTGATAAGGAATTGTAAAATATTTACGGGAGAATATTTTAGTGATTTCGGAACTAAATTGCATTTTAAAACCTAAACTGCAACATAAAATTAAGAATTTAAACATCCATCTAACTGTAAATGGAGTACACTTCATACAAATCTATTTTACAGCTTTTTTCCCATTTTTATCTTCTTTGACTATTTTTAAGCCTACTTTAATACTACCTAATACAGTAATTAATTAGTTTCAAATTGTTTATTAAAAATGTTTATCTGTGAATTGACCCACACAGAGAGATTTTCCTGTGTCCTGTTTTTGTTAAAAACAGAAATGTTTTACTGGAGGATCTTTCACTGTTTGCCTCGAACGCCTGCCTGCGGTTTGACGTCTGCTGTTTAAATGAGCTTCACGGTTTCGGACCAGACACAAATGACTGTGGTATAAATTCAAATGCCCGTCATTGAAATCTGATGCAAATATGTCGGTGCTTTAAATATGCGGTGGCTTCTCCGTGTGAGCTGCCGCCCCGTCCACCTCAGCCTGAAGGTCACTCGCAGGATTACTTGTCTTACACCTTTTAAAGGCGATCTGTCGCCGAGGCCGAAAATCACCATGCAAATCCTGTTATCTGGCCCCCGCTCAGGAAATCAGGGCCTCGGCCTTCAACATATTCACCATTTATGGACATATGTTTTACATCCTGCGCCACCGGCCAAACCCTTCCCACCTCTTCTGCACTCCCAGCTAATATTCTGTGTATCTGTAGCTGTGAATTGTGGTTCTCCCCCACTGTAGCAAACAGATGGCCACTCGATTCTTGAGTCATCACAAACCCATTACGAGAGCGACTCCTCCTCAGCCAGGCCGCCCTGATTCGTGCCCGATGGCCCTCGCCAGTGTTTGCTCAGGCTCTTAAGTCATCCTCAGGCTTTGTGACACACTGTGTTTGCTCGGGTTAAATGGCTTGTGTTGCCCACGGTGTCCCCTGATTGGCTGTGACACGGCGGTGTTTGACAGGCGAAACCACACCGAGCCGTCCGCGCTGCCCCAAATGTGTTTGGCTGTTTGAAATAAGTCGCCTTTTTTGAGCGCCGTGTTTACTCACCAAAAAGCCCTGAGTGTGTTTCTATCTGCGTTGCTGGGGTTTATCAGTGGCCGGGCCAGTGGGCATAAATCATTCAGAGGTAATTCAGAGAAACAACATGGCTTCCAGGAGGCAAAAGCAGGGAAATTATAACGCTACGATAATGGAGGCACCTATTACTGCTGCTCCAGTTTAAGATGGAGAGGGGAATGATTTTTGTAATTTACAACGCTCTATGTTTGCGAAATCTGACAAAATGCACCTCTGTAATGAAAAACTTCCAGACATATATTTTCAACACGTTTCCCTTTAACATTTCTTCTTTTTGATGGTTAGACTGCCATTTCAGAGCTAGCTCTGGTCAGCCTACTGCAGCAAAAACTGATTAAAGTTTACATAGAAGTTAACCCCAAAAGTTTATTAAAAGGTTCTTTTAATAAACTTTAATCTCTGTGGAAGGAGCTAAAGATGAAAGTAAAGGTCCGTCTTGAAAATGAGATCTAGATCTCAACAGGGTTTACCTGGTTAAATAAAGGACATTAAAAAAAGGAGTTTGCTTTTCTTTTTTTTTTCAGATTTAAGAAAAATCTAAATTGACTGCAAAAACACAAATTCTTGCCAAGCAGTTTCTAGTGCAAATATCTCAATTCACTTAAAATAAAACAAAGCTAACTCATAAGTAACTTGGCAGCACGACGCAGGAGCTTGTTTTAAGGAAATTATTCCTTAATACTGATCAAAAAGCACTTGTTCAATTGGTTCATTATTTCTCTTATAACATGGGAAAATGTCTTGATTAAAGTGAAATAATCTACCAATGAAACAAGCACTTATTAATCAATATTAAGGAATTATTGACTTAAAAAAAGCTCCAATATCTTGTTGAAAAGTTATTTGTAAGCTAGTTTTGTCTGATTTCAAGTGTAATAAGATATTTGCACCAGAAACTAGAGCAAAATTACTTGTTTATTCGTCTTTTTATGGCTACTTGCCTCTTCTTTCTTGAACTAAATTAATTTTCCATCTAAATCTGCCAGTGTATGAATAACTTTGGGTTTTTTTAAGGTTTAAGGTGGTACCAGTTGTTCTGAATCATACTTTATTTTGCTTTCCCTCCTTCTCAACACAGACTGACAGTAATAAATAGCCTCTCTGGTCCAGGTTTAGAAAGCTGTGAAATTGGATATTGAGATGCTCTCCGGAGCTGCGGGTCGGGAGTAGCTTCAGACTAGACTGTGGGAATCGTCTAATCCGATCACCGGGAATGTTAGACGGGCTAATCGCCTAACAGGCCGCGTCTCTTTTACCCAAAGGCCGGCGTAGGAGCTGATGCCAGGCTCTGTTATGAACGGGTCCTTAGTTACACCCAGACTCACTGTAACATATTAATACATCATCCTTCTCCAAATATTAATATATCTGTGTCATAATAGCACAATTAGGTCTGTCATGATAAACTTTGCTGGACAATAAACTGTCCCAGAAGAAGTTATGGCAATAAACAATAACATTGTTGTTTTGAGACCATTTTCAAGCAATATAATGATAATAATAAGGCAAGAACACGTTTTCAAAGATCAATAAACTTTAAATCCTAACAAATATTTAACACTGGAGCTGGAAGGCATTTTAAATATCCAACATAAATAATCAAAGCAACAACTAAAAATAATTATTGTACAGCGCATACAGCAGTAAAATGAGCCAACATGTTGGAATTCAGCTTGGGTTGCTAGGTAACAGATGGAACTCCACTGCGGTTGCTAGGTAACGGCACAGGCCAAACAAAATTTAACGTTAGATTCCCAAGGTTTTTGAAACAGCTCATTTCCCAGACAGCAAAAAACATGAACTGATTACCAAAATCACATCTGGGTGTCTGTTTTGAGAAGCAGTAGAGATCCAAATGGAAATATAAAAAAGTGCAAAATGTGAATTTAACATAAAAGGTCCTATTCAAATGTTAGTTGTTGTGGGGATATTTTGGTGCGTCATTTTCATTCTACTTTTATTTTTTTTATATTTCCAGTCCAATTCTGCATGATAAATGTCAGTCTGTTAATAGAAAACGTTTTGAAGTGATTCACCGCGCTCGAAAAACATAATTTTTAAGCATTAAGCTAACGTCCGAGCCCCAGCTCTGCTCCTGGACGTCTGGTCTGGCACGCCACCACACCACCCGTCTCTTCACCTTCCACAATGTCGTTTGATCTCGCCGATTGCTGTCAGCGCCACGGATCAGCCTCACCACAGACCTCATAGCCACAGCCACCCAGAGAGCTGGCCAACCATCTGTCGCCAGGGCCCAGAGACCTTGTGCGGCGAAAGAGGGCCCAACCCCGCCCCACCCAGCCGCCCCTTCAACCCCCTCCTGGAGCCCATTAGCTCTCCCTAATGCAGCCAATGTCGCTCCAAACGGGTCCCTCACAGGCACAAAATGGACCCCTACTTATCCTACTTAATTCCCAAATGAGTTCTCTTTAGCATATATACATAATTTATCTCTCACTATTTGTCACTTACAGCTTAGCAAATACTCGAGTTTATATTCTTTAAGGTTTGCTGCTGTATTAGATTATTCTAGATTAGAAGAAAAATTTGCAAAACGGAGGGAAAGAAAAGCAAATGAGGTTTAAATAAGAAGAATACCAATGTAGATGAAGACAGATATCACAGGGTAAATTTAGACTACCTCACATTCATAATACCTAATGCCCTTTAAATAGGCTTAAGAAGACTAGAAATAGTCTCTAATAATTAATTACTTGCAGAAGATCCTCTTTTCCTTGCTTTCCTTTCTACAGGCATATTAATTCCTTCTCTGCGAATATGTGGCAGCCATGTCAAATCTACTAAATAATGCACCTGTTACTGCACACCTTAATTTCATAAAGAAAGGGAAATTCACCAAGTTCTTGCTGGTTTATTTAAAACAGGCAGTTATGTATATTAATATATCTATCATTTATTCCTGTTACAGTTTGTTTTGTGGTCTTGTGTCTCCCTGCACAAGTTAATAAAGGTTGAAAGTCTGAAAAATAGTTGTTTGTGTGATTATAAATAAGATTAGCAAGAATTGTTTGGGATGCAACTATTCACTCATTTACTCTGAAATGTTTTGGGTGTTTTTGGATTATAAATTGTATCGTCTCTGTACTTTGACATTGTGGTTGCTTTATGACATCTGGAGTTTCAAGTAAATAAAAATAACAGCTTGAACTTCCTCTTGAAATCAGAATAATAAACTGAAGGTTTCTCACAAACCCTGACTTAGAAATCCAATATGGCTGCCGGGGGGATAAAATCAGATAACACATTAAACTGGATGACACAACACTTGTGTCATCCAAGTGATGACACGTAAAAAAACACGGTTTTTTTTATACGTAAATATTACGTTAAAAAACATGCTGGAAAAGTAGTAAGTCTATAACTTTTACAAAAAATGTGTTATTTACATATTAAAACTGATTTCATGTTGTGACAGTTTGATATGAGGCAGATAATCTGTGAAAAGATTGAGATCCTGCACCTCCCAGTGCTGTTACTTCAGTCTGCAGAAATCATTAAAAACAACCAATCAGATTCAGGATAGTCAATCAAGATAGTGTATGCGCTGATCAACTCACTTTTGCAGGAAAACTGTATCCGCCATCATTAGTGGTCATGGTAACTAGCTTGAGGCTAGCTGTAGCATAGCAGAAAGAACTAAGGAGGCTGGATTAGACGAATGTTAGCAACTTTCCCTCTGGAGAGATTAACACGCATACAAAAACAGAAGTAAGAAAAATTTGAAGAAATTTCATCTTCCTTTTATTCATTTGTTGAAGCAAAACACATCAATGAATTAATTAGATACATGTGGCCCTGGTAAATAAGATTAAAGAAAAATGTTGGTGTTTGGAAATTTAATAGTTTTTTATTGTACTGGTCTGAGAGCCTTTATGTGTGTGTTTATTATTTCTCTTTCTTTTGTCTGGTTGGTTTATCTGTTTGGTCATTTGTTCCTGACTAAATGTTTAGATCATATGTTTATTCATGCACAAATATGTGTGTGTCATATGTCTGCTTTGTCTCTCAATCATTAAGAATATAACAAATGTATGAAAATTCAAATAAAAAAATGTTTACAAAAAGAAAGGAGGAAGCTGTACAAGAGCATGATTGACAGCAATAAGCTCCTCCTTCTGGCTCTGACTGTTTCTGACTGAGTTGAGTATTTGTTCATAAAGGACCAAAGAGAAAAGGCAGAGGAGATAGATTTTCTCACTATCAAGTTATGAGAAAGTTATGTACTTTAATTTATGTACTGCAGCTTTAAATCAAACCAAACAACAACAAAAGGAAAACTGTTTTCCAGAAAGAAAAAAATAGACCTTGCTGCGGTAAACAGTCATATTTAGGTCTCCCTTTCCAAACATGTAATAAATAGGAGTGACAAAGATATCTCTGTCACTCCACAAAACCTGCAAAACAAGCGCTCCTTTTTCCTCATAAGCCTCCTGAGAAACAAAGGCGTAGTGTGATAGCGCAAGCGGCTCCCTTCCAGCATCGCCTGCAAGGACGAGTCGAGGAAATGCGCTACAATCTGAGCGAATGCAGAGACACAAAGGCTGCAGGGTCAGGCCGTGGCAGCAAGCTGACCACCACCAAACCGGTCATGTGCGAGGAGATTCACTCCGGACCCCCGGCGTCTTGTTTTGGCAAACAGAGTACAGGGGGAGCGAGCGCTGAGCCAGGACAATATGTTTTTTCAAACGTCTCTCCGCCAATTTTTATTTAGCTACAAGCTGGCACGTCTGAGGAGCCCGCGCAGCCAAGACAGTGCATGCAAGCGTGATTTTCAAGATGTTGCAAACATCAGGCTCCAATACGATGCTGACCTTGCTAATATCCAATAAATAGCAAATGAGTTGTGTGTCTCTGTAATGACTGCTCCAGTGCCGCTTCTGATGAAGTCAGAGCAGAAAACAAATCAACAGGTTTATTATTTACCAGGAAAACTGATGAAATAAAATAGTTTTCTGAAATAAGAAATTGGTTACTTTTCCATTTTGACTCAATTTGAGAGGCCAATAAAGCCTAGTAGAGATTGAGTGTAGTCACAGCAGTAATTTTGCTGGCTAGCTGTAGATTGCAAATCACGGCGAGTCAGGTGAAAGATAATAGTGGAGCTCTATATTGAAGACCTGCGGTACAAAGAGTAAGGGGGGAGAGAAAAACAGCGACAGCGAAAAAGAGAGGGGGCTCTTTATTTCTTTCTTTCTGGCTTTTTAAAACAGATGGTTCCTTATGTGCTGAGCGGAAGTGTCTGTTAACTCAGTTGGCTCACGACTGGTGGCTGCCGGCCAATGACAACAACGGGATCGGGGAGTGTGAGCAACAGTGCAGTTTGCTTTCTTCAGATGCTCTGCGAACAGAAGGATGGCAGCCTGTAAATACTGTTGCACGGCCACCAGAACGTACCGCCGCGGCGACGGAGGCCCGCTCTGCCTCGCTGCAGCAAAGTGTCACTCAGATAATAATAATAATAATAATGTTATTTTACAAGTTATGAACTTTAAGTGGCAGCATGCTTATATGAAATTATTGTAGCACTTGATGTTTGTTTGCTATTTTTCATTAACTGACTTGCTAAAAGACTACAAGTGGAAACTAGCTTAAGCTAAATCTGGTGCAAAGCAACTTTTATTAATGTTTTAAATAAACTAATAAACTAAGCAAAACAAAAAGCTCTTTTTAATATGTTGTATTGTGCCTTCTTCTTAGGCTTGTAACAATAAATCAATTAATCACATGATAGTTTCACTCTTTCTATCAAAACTGGATGATAAAAATCTTCAGTCTGATTTTTGGTCTCAACTGGACAGTTTGGTTTACAGACTTTATGATTCATTTTATTTGTTGTTTTGTTTGCTTATTTTGGATATTTTAAATGTCTTCCAGTTCCAGTATTTAATGTTCATTAGAATTTAAGTTTAATGATCTTTGAGAATGTGTTCTCACATCATATCATTACCACTATATTACTTTAACTCTAAACAATATTATCGTTTATCGTAATAACTTCTGGGACAATTAGTTATCGTGACACGTTTACTTCGTCCTTTGTGTCCACTCCCATTGTATGTGTTGACGTTACACGCTCTTTCCGTCCTTCCAGAAATTGGATATTAAAGCTGCAGTATGTAACTTTTATTTTTTTAAAATGTTTTTACATATTTGTTCAAACTGTCACCATTTCAAATACATTATGAGACAGAGAATTTAAAAAAAATGTGCTTCTCCCAGTGCTACTGTCACCAACCTGCAGAAATGCACCGCTAACGGTCAGAAACAACCAATCACAGGCAAGAGAGAAGGTCTTAGTGCTGTCAATCAAGCTCATGTCAGTGCTGCTCAATGTGCTAACAATAAAGAAACAACTCACCTTTACAGGAAAACCATTTATCTGCTAACTAGTGTAGCATTCTTGACAAGATCTACTGCA
Source organism: Brachyrhaphis roseni (assembly GCA_903066815.1). Taxonomy (NCBI): domain Eukaryota; kingdom Metazoa; phylum Chordata; class Actinopteri; order Cyprinodontiformes; family Poeciliidae; genus Brachyrhaphis; species Brachyrhaphis roseni. Next base: position 9,605 of record CAEFZY010069247.1, read on the forward strand.
GCATAGCAGAGAAAAACAGGATACGCAAGCATGATTGACAGCGCTAAGACCCTCCTCCTGGCTCTGATTTGTTGTTTCTGGCAAATTTCTGAATGGAAGCACTGGGCGAAGAGCTCGGGTTTCTTATAAAATAATGTTGCAGCTTATAGACAGTTTTAACAAATATGTAAAAAAAAAACATATTTTTAATAAAAGTTATATGCTGCAGCTTTAAAACAGATACACAAAATATGCACATACATATTTTTATATGACTGAATTTACTTCTAAATTTGAAAAAACATAGCTTTGCCTCTCTTTCAGTTGATTTCTATGACCCACTAACAGTAAATAATAGAAATTTCTCCCCAGGTAAAACCAGATTGGTTGCATAAAATGAGCCTGAAGGAAAAAGGGAAGGTTTTAAAAGGAAATAAGAAATAAGTGTGCATGTACATATTTCTTTCATGCAGGATAAAGAATTTATTTTATTCAGTTATAGTAAGCCCACTCTGTCCAAGCGCTCAGATTTTGTTCTTCTGTGTTTGATGCCAGGACTCTCCAAAGCTTTCCAGATGGTTCTGCGATACAAACCATCTGGAAAGTCCACAAAGAAACCAGCGATAACCAAGAAAACAAAAATATAAATAAAATCCACAAAGAACAGATTAAACACCAAGTGAGCATAAATATCATGTATTCAATCAAATCAATGTGGTTTTTATCTGTTTACTGCCTAATTATATCAATCAATCCCTCCAGTTTCTTGTGAATCATCGTGGAAATTCAAGCAAAATCAAGAAATCCTCGCACTTTTTTACGCTAATACATAATTGGGAGGTTATTGTAGATTTTCTCAAAAATTGTCAAAAACTTTCTTACTTATACTAAACAGCTGCCTCAGCTTCAGTTGATGTCAGATTATAGTGCATGATTTATACAGTGACTAATAAAAACAGACATAAATAAGCACAAATATTTCCAACTTAGTACCACAAACATTTTGATTTTTATTGCAAAAAAATCACAAAACAATCACAAAATCCTGGAGGGATTGAAAAGATGCCCAATAATGTTTAATTTTATAAATTCATTGACACTTTAACAGGTTTTATCAATACATTCCGGTCCTTTAAGAGGGTTCATGATGTTGATTTGGCCCAAAACAAAAGGGAGTTTGACACCCTGCTGTAAAGTATGTAACTTCAACATGAAAACTGAGAGCCAAACATATGTATCTGTAAGTCTGATGCACATAATGAGAGCTGGTGAAGGTGACATGCAGAAGAAGGTGACAGTGCTAATAAAAACTCTCGGTTGTGTGACGCCTGTGAACCACAGATCAGGCTGTAGGTGGGGATGACTCCTTAATTCATATCAACACCAGACTCTCTGCAAAAAGGTGCCACTTACCGGACAAAATCTGAAGTTTTTATAAACATTAGTTTGGATTTTACTGGGCCAATTTATGCCAAATTTCAAATATACATCTGGTCTGATACAAGCCTGGAAGAAAAAATGATAAATACAAAGTTTTCTCTGATTTTAGTCTAAAAGGGCCAAATTTTATGGATGGAAATTGTAACATTGTTGTTCACGGAGGCCGTTTGCATTAAAGTGTGATATTAGCTCTGTGAGCTAAAAGCAAAACAGACTTTTGTTTGGTCCCTTTTCCCTATATGCACATTTCTAAACAGTTTGACTTTGGTTGAATGATATGAGAAAAAAAACTCAAAGCCCGCCTTATATGAGGGAATAATTAAACTACTAATGCACTCTATACGTCTTCACACCAAGAGGTCCAGGAGGCATAATCAGTCTATAGGAAATTTGTCTAATTAACCAGCTGATGAATCAGTATGCTAATGAAACCATATTGATACAGTTCCGTGGATCTGATTTGGGTCTGGTGTGTAAATGAGATCAAATCAGAGCAGTGGGACAGTTGCTGTGCTAAAATGATGTCTGGCAATATGTTCCTCCACACAGAAAGAAATAAAAAAACACACACAAACACTTCTCTGTCTATCCATATGGCTGCATGTGTAGTGCATCTGGCTCAGCATGCCGTATACAGTTACCAACTTATATTTCCAGTTGTATTCGCACCTCACGATGCCATGTGCAAAGTGAAAATTAAAGGCAGAAGGCTTGTGTGACGGGATTAATTAGACGGAGGCCAAGTGAAGTCACACTCCTCGTGGCAAACGTGCTCCAACCCTCAATTACTCACAGCGAACAAAGCAATTAAAAGGTCTGTCCTATGGAGTTACCTGGGACTGGATTGTGAGCCGTCTCCAGTGAAACCCCCAGGGGCAAACGAAGCTCCGCTGGCCAAGTCCACAGGTAGGTAATTACTATTGATCAGCTGGGATTAGAGCATGTGGAACGACATTGTTATTTTTGCCAGCGCTCTATTTTAGGTGGCCACTTCAACAGCAGGATGGGTTTTTGAGCATAGATAGAAAGAGTCTTTTTATGGCTTTTTACTTACATTATTTTACACTGACCCAGAGGATTTTCTAAGGGGGCAGTATTATGTAAAATCTGCATTTTTAAAGCTTTATAATGTTATTCCCTCATCATCACTCCAAACATACCTGGAGTGTTGCTTTGATTCTTTCATGCATGTTTGAGTAATCCGTTAATCTCCATGGCAACCATTCAGCTGCGCAAAACAACTGGGTGGACCTAGCTCCGCCTTCAGTGACGAAGCTCCTCCTTCAAGCTGCAGTTTACTAACTTTGTAGCTTCCACCTAACAGAGCAAAACCCCTCTGAGCTCCTTCAGACTAGCTAGTAGCAGTTAGCAAACACATGGTGTAACTGCGTGTCTTCTGAGCTCATTATGTGAGCTACTTCTGAGTAAAAACATTGTTAAAGGGTTAATAGAGAAGCAATGTTGTGACGACTTCCTTTCAGAAACAGTAGGAGCTTTTAAAGAGGTAGAGGCCCAATTTCAAGTTGTTGCATTACAAAGTAACATTTTTAGCATTCACTCTTTTCATAACAACTGAAGTTAAAACGTTACTTGATTAAACTATAAAATGGCACTATGTGCCTGGAAAATACACAATAATGTTCACATCTTGAAGACATTGTCAAACTTCTCAAAACATCAGCATTTTATAAACCTGGAAAAAAGACCAGACTCTGTGTTTTCCTGGTGAGTTGTCACCACTCACATGATGGCTCTCTGACATTATGAAGAAAATATTCTGGATTATCACTGAAACTGGCCATGTTGTGCTGCCCACCAACGTAGCAGAGCTAATGGCGTCACAAATGGCTTCAAACCAGGATGCACAATTAGACTTTTTCTCTTAATGTTTCACCAATAGATTCTTCAGTTCTTGCTGTATTGGTTTGTAGTAACAGATTTGTAATGGTTTAATGATACCATTAAAATCACAAATGGGGCAATAAGACAGTCTTTTATTTCCAATGTGTTCATATATTTCATTCTTCAAGAACCGCTGAACTAAACGACACAAAAACATTTAAAGAAAACATGAGTACAATTCCTTCTTCATAAAATGTGAATAGAAATGAAGTGGCGTTAAGTGTTAGAGGTTGTAGGATTTCTCGTTTGTCTTTGAGGAAAGATTACGACCCATTTCTCCTGCTAACACTAAACCCGCGCCTTTGTTTTGGTTGTATTTACCCAAAATGCCCTGCTTCATAGTCAACTTCCTGATTTTGGAGTGAGCTCTTGTTTGCTTTTCATTCACATACGCATTCAAACCTCAACAAAGTTTAGCTCAACCTTGTTTTGTCCAGAGTTAATCTTTTTTGTGTATTCACACCTCCCCAAACAAACCAAACTTTCTAGCTAAATGAATTAGAGTTTGACTAAAGCGGACTGGTGTGAATGCGCCTTTAAAAACCTGTACCAGAAACAGATCGATCAAGGCCACGGCCATCTTACTATATGTAGGCTTTGTCAGTTGAACTCCCGTCCAATGTAGATTCAACGTACAGAAACTGTCCATCACTACATTCATTGGGTGTTAACATCTAAACAATGCTCTTTCACTAACTCTCCGGCACGCCACCCTTCAATGGACTCATTCACACCCACTGATATACATGTCTGACCAGGACAGGGACCTCGGGGCAGGGTACACCCAGTCACTGCACAGCCACACACATTCATTTGCTGCCGCCTTCAGACGCCCAGTGGATTTAGATTGATTGCCCCAGAGTTGTTTTTTGTTTCGAGCCAGAACGAGTCGCCACCACATTGAACTGACGATGTTTACTTGGTGTGACTCTTTCACAGAGCCATTGTCTTATTCAAACTCTCTCCTGTTTCATCACTGCCATCTGATTTCCCCTTTTCGTTTCTTTTGCCTCACTTTCTCTTTTCTCCAGCAGCTTCTTCTTGGATGTGACTTTGCCTCGAAAAACAAAAATCCTTGAGGGATCAGTAATTAGAAGACAGGTTACTGCCTCAAAGCGGCGAAGTCCTGTTGAGAGCGTAGAAGTCCATCCAAAATTCTGGAGGTTCTTGGATTGATTTCAAAGTCCAGTGTGCCTGAGACTCCAACAGATGAACCAAAAAGACTTCTAAGAAATTATTATCCTCCTGCATTTATTTTTCTTTTGGTATGTTTTAATTCCAAAAACAATGTGATGTCCCGTTTTCAACTTAAATACAAAGTTTTATTAAAAATTAGTTTCTTATGAAAAGTGCATCAGCTCTGTGTGGAGTTGTTTTCCCTTCAGTGTTTGGGTTTTCTCCAGATCTGGGTTGAGGAGTAAAAAACAAAATGTTCAGTAGTTTGATCTTCATTCTGGCAATTCTGTGTATATGAGTTTTTTCTCCATATACATATATTCTATATGTAAAATATATTTGAATATTTTTACGTAAAATCCAAAATTTATAATTCTGTATGATTTACAGCAGTCTTTATGATCTCTCTGTTCCCAAAAAACAAAAACATGGAGATATAAGTCCAACTATAAACCTTCTTATATGCTTCAAAACCATCTATTATACAAAATTCACATTTTGCATGTTTTTGTACTTCCATTTGGGTTTCTACTGCTTCTACAAACTACCCAGGCACTTAAAAAAACACCCATTGCCATTTTTTATGCCAATAAGTTCATTAAATTTCATTAAATTTGTGAATTTATTGTCAGCAGGCACTACCTGTTACCTAGCAACCTGAGCCCATCACCTAGCAACCCAAGCTTCAGCACATTTGTTCCGCTAGTTTTACCGCTGCACAATGGCTGCTGGGAAAGACAAGCGTTTTGTTGTTGACTTACGACACAGAACCCACTTGCTGTGTTCTTGTTGGTTGTGCAGGAGGCTCTACTTCTGCTTTTCAAAGAGATTGTGAACGTAAACGTTGAACCGGGTGGGTGTGGCCAGTGGCTGTAGTGAGAACTGAGCAAACTAAAATCTCATTATCTAAGAAAGAATTTGTGCAAAAAAATGTATTTAATCCGTAAACATATCCTAAACTGTTCAAAGACTCATAATAAGCCGCCTTTAAAGTTTTGAAAATGTATACATTTGGCAAAATATAGCTCACCATGCACCTAGCAGTTGTATTTTTTTTTTGTGTGAATCGGTTTTGTTTGTTTCCTTTAAGTGATTAATCTTTCTGAATTGAATCTCATGGCTTGAATGTAAAATATGTGTTTGGAGAATGTTGGCACTAGCAACATTTACCCCTGCTTCTTTCCGGTTCAGCATCAACACATCAATCAGAGATTAGAAATTAATTACTGGGATATCAGATGGACTGAGAAACAGCTCTGGTTCTGCTGTGCTGCTGCTGCTGTGTGAGGACACGGCTAACGAAATCAGGCCTCTCCAGGAAAGAAAAAAACAGGCTCAACTTCGGCAATCCTTGGCTTAATTCTCATTGAAGCCCCCAAATTGACATGTCTCCCTTATGATCTTGACATATTATTAAGATTTAATGGTGGAATTATGATCATTAAAACAACATGACTGATACAGGGGCCAGATGATGAGCTATTCATTTAACCTACTCTTCCTGTAATAATATTGAAACAGACAGTCTGCCAGTTATTAGATCATAATTAGCCGGTGCAATCTGTACGGAATCCGAGGAAATGACGCCAAGTTAGCGGCACGGCGCGGCTCCGCTCTGCGTTTCCACATGCAGACGTCGACAGCTTCTCTGTGCGTTAAGGCAGGCTTTCTCAGTTAATTTCATGAAAGAAACAAAGTGTACAGAGCATGGGCCCATGTCTGAACAGGGAGGAATATAATGAGCCAGATGGTAGTTAATGAAAATAACGGGCACTGTTGTCATTGTTGCCACCCAAACACGAGGCTTTGTTTGTGTTGGTGCTTTCAGCGGCCCACTGAAACCAGAAAAAAATACTTTATCTCTCGCTAATTTTCCAACATGGCTAACCGCCTCACCCTGGCTCTTCTTATTTCCATACAGCCCATGTGAGCACTCCAGTGTGTGCCAGTTTAGCAATGAAAAATCTGCACCCTCAGCTGTTTTATCCTGTTCTCAGAGAAACAGAGAGAGAGGAGAGAAAACACACCACCACACTGTCGGCGTCCCTCTCTCTTCTAGCTCCCCCCTCCGGCATTTCTGCAGGTAGCGTTCGCCAAAGTCGCCCCATTAATAAGCAACATATTTGATTTGCAATGAGAAACGTATTATCTCAGGGCCTGCAAAGAGATAAAAAAAAAAAAAAGACGTATGGTTGGGGCAGAATTATTCAGGAGAGTGTGGGAGAGGTGTCGTGCTGCCCCGGGGCGCCCAACATGCTGTGGATGGGTGAGAACGCCGAGCTGTGAACATGGAGCCCGCCATCTCAGACGCCCCAGGTGAGCACGGAGCGCAGATCCCGCAGTTAGACTTCATCTTCCTCGTCACAACACCGATTGTTTGTCACATGCGAGAAGCTCAAACCGCTGAGCAAAATGCTAAAAAAACTCTAAAATTCAATGCAGTTGAGGCCTTTATGAGTCACTTATATGTGATTTAATCTCCCTGAAGGCCTCAGATGATTATAACCAAAAAATCCAGGGTTTTCTGAAGTTTACGTTTAAAATTACATACCCAAATCCAATTTAGTCTTTCTCAGAAATTACAGACTACATTTCAATAATCTTGGTACTGGAACGAAGCTAACGCTCCGTCAGACGTGTAAGAATCAGAAAAAACAAGGATGGAACATGAAATTATTTGGATTTTTATCTCCCTTGCCATTATTTTGTTTTTTGCACTATGCAATATATAAACTTTTAGAAATATGACAAAAAAGGCTACAAAGTTTTGGAAACCATAGATCCACCTGTGGAAAGATTGATGTGGAGGAAGTAAACTAAAGCAAATTTTACAGATTTTTTTAATAAAAAAAAAAATAATAATAATAAATAAAAACTTTGGCACAAGTCGGCATCATCTACAGACTTGGGGATTTACTCATTTTTTACTTAATAAACTTATTTTTACATGTCCAAAACTGCATGTTTTTTAAATACCAACATTTACTTTTTACTTCTTATAATAAAACAATAAGAAATTTCTCATTTTGATTAGGGTTTCTGTTTATTCTTTGGAAATCCAATGTATAAAAAAGGAAACATTGCAACAAATTTAGACAGATTTACTTTACTGGTAAGAAAAAAATTAAAAAGTTCAGATATTTTTGGCACTACCAGAGCTCCATAATATGGTGTTTTTTATAAAGGTTCCTGATCACAAATGTCTGATCTGCAGCCTTTGCACATAAACTCAAAATGCAACTCAAATGCCCAAATGATTTTTTTTTTTGTTTTGTTTTGTTTTTTTGCTGTTGTGCACCGAAACCAAACGATCTCTTCCGCAAAATAAAGAAAAAAACATGCAGATAGAGAAAAATAAAGTCAAGATTTTCCCCTGGTGCTGCTGGAAGTGGATACAGTAAGTAAATAATCAGTGTTCACCCAAAAACCTGTAGAAAATCATAAGAAGTTGTTTTTATTATTTACCAGCGACACAGCAAACATGTTGAAGAAGTTGCTCCAATCAAATGAGACCAGAATTGAACTTTTATGCCTGCATGCAAAAGGAAGCCAGAGCTGCACATCACCTACAACACATGGCAGCATCATGCTGTGGGGACAGACGAGGAAGCTAAATGCAGAACAAACCTGGATGAAAAGCAACTAGCAGTTGCAAAATACCTGAGATTGTAGTGTGAATGTTCACCTGAACGGATGAAAGCATTTTCATATGTTAGGTCAGGGTGTCAAACTCATTTTGGTTTTGGGCCAAATCCAGACCATGAAGGCTCTTAAAGGGCCGGTTGTGCCACAGTGTATTGATAAAACCTGTTCACAAACTGTTAAAGTACCAATGAATTCTTAAAATTAAATAATATTACTGAATATATCTGCAGGATTTTGGGATTGTTTTTATGATTTCTTGCAATAAAAATCAAAGTGTTTGTGGTGCTAATTTGGAAATATTTGAGATATTAGCAGTTATTTATGATGGTAAATGCCACTTTTTATTACTTTCTATATAGATCATCTGCTATATAATCTGACATCAGAAAGTTTTTGACAATTTTTGAGAAAAATCTGCAATTATTAGAGGGCCACATAAACAGCTATGGCGGGTCAGATTTGGCCCACAGGCCTTGAGTTTGACACATGCTAGATGGTCTAGTCAAAGGCTTCTACCTTAAGGCTAAAATTAGACTGTTCTTTCTTAGCAGCTGTTCAAAAACACAAGTGGTATTTGAGTCTACATCAGTGAAAATATCAACTCAGTTTTACTTCAACTCTGAGTCCAATAAACTACAGAGAACACAGTGACGTTTTTTTTTTTTTCCCCACCAGGGGGCTTTTTGTGGCTCTAGTGTCCCTTATTAGACAGTGGGCTGACAGGAAGGGGGGAAGACATACGGCAAATGTTGTCGGGTCCGGGAGTTGAACCTGCGACGGCCGCGTTGAGGACTCAAGGCCTCCAAATGTGGGTCGCGCTAATCCCTATGCCACCACGGCACGCCCACAGTGACGTCTTTTTAAAGAAGCCTGACTGATTATTGGTGTTTGTAAATTTGATCTTCTAAATTATTGATCAAAAACTTTGTTTAATATAAAATGAACATATTTCTGTACATCAGGAATCATAAAAATATTAAAGTTTACGCCTCACTTTGGTCAATGTCCATCTGGTTCTGCTGTGATTTCCCCCTTAAAAAGGAAAATTAGTACTTAATTGGTTCCAGATTTTGGGAAATTGCTGCAATTTAAGTAAGTCTTGTTTTTAATTTGTTTTATTATCTTTTATATGTATTGCTATTTTTTAAATCAAACATAACTTTACTTCTTGTTTTATCATTTGTCTACCTGTATGTTGTACTTTGTGTTGTAAATATGCCATAAAAATAAACTTTAATGCTGAATTGTTTAACCAGGATTCAGTAAATTGAATAAATGACTAGAGTTAGTTTTTACTTCAACGCACGAAGAAGTCTGATGATTTATGAGCATTTAGATTATTTATACTGTATCCTCTGGTTTATTTTTGGGGGATTTTTTATGGCAGCCATTTATCTTAATTAACCTAAAGAGGATCGACTTGAATCTGCTTCCGCTGCTGATCGTCCCCCTTCACTAAATCTCTTGTGGCTCAATAATCGTGTCGCTCATGACCCAGAAGTTGCACTTTCTTCATCTGTGGATCTTTGCTCTCTCAAGTCCTACTGCCAAACTCTTCATACCAAGAACCTCAAGCCTGATAAGCTCTGAGTTGTAAAGTTCAGGGACTATTTTTCCAGGCGTAGCAGGACAATCTGGCCTCTGTCAGGCAGTGGCTAGCAGCGGTGACTGTGTCCTACGCTGATTACCCAGCTGATGGTTCTCCGTTTGTCACCGCTCCTGCTAGCTCCAGCGCACAGCAGCAGGGTTTCTTGATTACTTAATTGCTTGTAAGAGCTCATTAGAGCTTCCTATCCATCATAAGTCGTATGGCGAGTATCAATTTCTGAGTGAGAGATGGAGGGAGAAAGAAGACAGAGAGACGCTAGGGAACTCTGATGAGCAATTAGTGACGTGCGATGCTTTTGAATTGTCTGTATTTTTTAGGGAGTGTGTGGGATTCATCACATGGATGGATGCTGCTGCATTACCAAGTGATAAACATGTCCTTACTCTCAAAGTTTTAACCCAAAGGGGCATTAAAAAGTGGATTTTTGTTTTAGAGAAGGTGAAAAATCAAACATTTTGAGTCTAAAACTTCATGTTTCAAACAGCTGAACGCCTTTCTGACTCTCTCCTTTTGGATTCCCAGTAACGTGGATCTTCGTAGGTTGTGGACTTTTGCCATCGTTTTAATTTTTTCTTCCCCAAAAGGGAGTCATTTATATCGATAGCTTAGAAGAGCTTTAGAAGACACTCACAATCTTACCAGGTGCTAAATTAGAATTGGATGCTGTTCGTATTAATTGGTGATCATTTGCAAAGCGGGTGGAAAAAAACGTCCTGTGCCAAGAGCAAGTCTTACAAGCCCCCAGCTGGGGTTGTCAGGGGCAGGCTTGTTGGCATTGTGGCAACATATGTTTGGTGCCAAGAACACCATTGATTTGCATTTCTTTTATATGAATTTTACAAAGCAGAAATGCTCTTTTGTGCAGAAGTGATCCCAAAAGTGAGCGTTGCAATTAATCACAAGTGAAATTTATCGGCTGATGAAAAGCCATAATTCTACTTGCAATCTTTTTTTTTTTTTCCTAAAAAGAAAAAGTGGCAGCATCTGCAGCGCACTCGCTTTTTGATGAATGTGCCTTTAAAGCCGTGCAGTTTGGCTCCATTTAAACTGGCTTGAAGGAAGAAAAACAGCAGCTCGATCTTTCGAGATTCTGCAAATGCCATAACTCATGAAAATAGTTCTTCTGTCTCCGAAAACAAGCACTGCATAATGCCGTCGAGTGACGCAAACGTGACAAATTGCCCGCATGATTTAAGTTAGACGAATTTTAAATAACATTTAAAATTTGTCAGAAATTGCCCCAATAACACATAATGAAGATGCAAATACCTCTCAACATTCGACAACCTGCTTACAGTCGTTTCAAATATTGACTTGTACCCATTTGATTCTCCTACCGCACATCGTCAGAACCTATTGGGACATCTAATTGATCCAATTAACCAATTAATTCTTTGGTAGGATTAGAGACAATCGCACTTGTATGTAAAGAGACGGGCCGGCTCTGCCAAGAGATGGACACGCTCCAGGTTTTTTGCTTCATCTCCAAGGTGGCTCCAGATGGGTTGGGGGCTTGAGACTCATCTGTGGCCAACTGGTCCAAACCTCACACTGAGACTCGCCTAGAGGATCACAAACCGGCACTCCTTAAACACAACAAACGTCTTCTTAGCAATGTGGAACCCTAATTAAATCAATTTTAATCTGTATTTACCTGAAGCCTTGCATGTTACTGTTTATATCAATGATGTAGGGCAAAAAGACAATTCCTTCTACGCTCTGACGCAGCAGATTGTTCTACCGTTACAAAAATCAAACCTGGAGACATGGGTGTTATTAATTTAGCGCAGCGCGCCACAGCAAATGGAGGAATAACGCAGAAAAACTGTTGAAGAACGATTCAAAACCACTGCGCGCCGACAAGGCAGTTGCCATGGCAACTGACAACAAGGCCATTAAATGTCTCAAGGTTCAACACCAAAAAAACACTCAAACATTTCCCACACAATAAACATTTTGTGATTATTAATAAGTGATGGTTGTGGTAGACTAGCTACAGCTGCTATTAGCTAAGCTAACACTGCAGTGCTTGATTAGCTAAGTTAAACACCTGACCTGATGTGTCTGAGTTGGTTTTTAGGTCACCTTTTTTATTATTTTTCAACTGAACCAAAACACCAAATTCTACATCACGTCTACATGTCAACGTGGTCAAAGTCAATCTAGCATAACTGACCTACTTCTCTCTCACTCTCTGCTTTTTTTCTTAATTAAAACTTTTTCCTAACCTTCTGAGGTAGTTTAGCTCGTGTTGACAATTAGTAGCAAAGCACTGCATCCCTTTTCCTTTTATATATCAGGCATACATTTAAGATTTAGCGTGTTTTATTGATAATGTAGCAGCAGAAACCAGTGGTAGTCATCGTCAGCCAGCAGGGAGATTGGGGCGGCAGTTTGTAAACGTGACGTCACGCTGCTAAGGGATCCATGGATGCTCCATATCTGATTCCTTTTATTTCCTTTTTCCTCAATATGCTCATTATAAAAACAGCTTAGATTTTTCTTTTACTTTATTCTATGTCCAGATGAGCAAAAGGAGAAATCGATAGATAATTATTGATTAGGTTTTTGTTTTAAATAATCTGAAATAATATTTTATCCAGTTTTCACTTTACGCCATTATTTTTTATTCCTCAGCAGTTGAGCCACAGTGGCAAAACCTTAAACTGCTGCTGTGCCAGTTACTCAGCAAGTTGTTGCTAGGTAACCACAGAATAAGTGAGTTGCTAGGTAACCAAAGAGTGACTGAGAGTTGATTCCACCAACCTAGCGTAGCTGGCTGCGACAAATTGCCTACATCCCCCAGAATGCTGTGCAGTTCTGGATCAGAGTTCAGTGAATACTCTATTTATTGAATATTGAGCACGTCTAATCGATAGGTTAGCAGACGTGTAACCTATTGATATTGATCACATGTCTATCACGATATATATTGCTATTGATTTATTGCCCAGCTCTAGATGTAAGCAGTGATAAAAGACCTAAACAAATCCATCCATCCATACTGACCATTATCACCATTATGAAAATGAAAGGCCCACATGGTAGTTATATGAAATTTTTTACAATATAAATGTAATAATAATGCTACATTAAAGCAGCTGTGAGAAAACTGTTGGTACAAACTTCCCTTGTTTATCTGTCTACCTCATGTCCTCCACAGAGATCCCCAGTGATGAAGAAGGGAAGGACGGAGGCCCACAGAGGGCTGCGTGGATGAAACTGCGTCCGTCCTCCCCACTTGAACGACTCACTGAAAGCCTTGAGTTATATTCCTGCAATTAGCTAAGTATCCACAGAGACTCCATGTCCCTGTCGACTTTAAGGCTCATCCCTGTAGATACGACGCAACAACAAAAAACAGCAACAAGACGAACCAACAGGGGGAAAAGAAAAATCAACGCATCAAAAAACAAACTTTACACAATGACCCCGCTTCTTGTTTGCAACTTTTTTTTTCCCCTTACACCTTGCATCTTTTCTTCTGTCAGGAGCATAAAGGGTAACGGCAATCCATCCCTTTTTTCCTCTTCCAAGGATAATGATTTACAAAATGCCTCTCATCAAAGAATTCATTAACAACGAGCGTTAATTAAAAAATAAATGAGTAAACATCAATATCAAATCTCAGCACTGTGGAAGGGAATGCATTATGCAGAGTAATGATGTTTGAAAGGGGCTTTAGCACCTCTGTGGGACTCTTTTAAACCCCTTACCTCTTAGGCAGTTGCTTATTTTGCAACCCTTTGTTGTTTAACAACAAAGAGAATGGGCCCTCATAATGTTATATTAATCAGCGGATTAATATTTCAATTTGATTTGCTTTATAGTTGAGGTGCTGTTGGCATTTCCATTTTCCCTCCATATGTGCAGCGATGTTAAGTGGTATCATTACCATTTTCTACCTGGGGGTTCGGGGAGATAACAGGCACCAGTGATAGCTCTATTCTGAGGGGGAGAGGGAGGTTTCCACGTGGGGAGGGGGGCACTCATGCATTTTTTAAAGGTCCTTGTTTGGTGTGCCTTCACATCCATTATTCTCAAATGTTTCAGGCAAACAGCTGAGTCACAGGCTTTCTGTCCACCACAGAAACATTAGGGTCACTAGTTAAAAAACGAGGCTCCATATTTGTTTTATTTACATTCTGTTTGACAACCATGAGCTAAATTAAGGTCTGTCGTTAACCAGCTCATGTCGTCTATAAGAGGATAAATGAAAATGACAGACAGAAGGTACACTTGCTAACTTGTGACTGTGTTTAATCCACCTATATTCAAAAACCAAATACCAAGAGCTGGAGAGGAATAGTACAATTTATACATCTGGTCCACATTTGACTACAAATTTGTGGCACTAACCCTGAAGTACTAATCATAAACATTGGTTCTGCTGATGCTAAACCGCTATATATGGTAGCAGAAGCTAATGCTAGTCACTCTTGACATTTTACTCTAGACGCACGTCAAAATTGCTCTAGACGAGCCGTTGTTTCCTGTTGCCAGTCTTTTTGTACTATGGTGGATGAAACACCAAAATATTATGTAGTGAAAGTTTCTGCAGTCGTAATGGAGGCTCAGATGTCTTTGCTGAACATTTTGTGTTCGGTTTCTATTGAACAAACAACTGATAATGGCACAACACACGTTGTTTTTTTTTCCTCTCCCGGTTACTTTGAACAATAGTAGATAAAATACAGAGTTTCTGGGTTTTATTCACTGAAATCAACAGAGTGTCGCCGTCAGAGCTTGTTTGAATTTACCAGATAATTCAGAGGTTTTGTGAGTTTCACAAGCTAGCTGGGCAGAGACGACGGTCGCTATCAGCCCTGTTTTCATCTCCACTGAGCCCAGTTTAATGATCTGCTAACTCGCATCGCCGCCTGCATCCACTGGTAGGACACCAACTACAGGCCACTACATCACATAGCAGAGTCTCTCTGATTGGTTGACGCTCTGCATCCAGTGGAAAAAGTTCAGATTTTCCAACTCCGGTGTCGGACATGTCAGACGCGCTGGATGCATGTTGAACGCTCAGAACGCTTCAATCACAAAGAGCAAAGAAACATGAAATATGTAACTATTGACCTCCCTCCAGAACTTAGCTTCATTGTTTATTAGCCAACTACAAAATGAATCCTTTGCAGATAAATATAACCTGTCAACTTTATCTTACCTTTCTTACCTGAGTCTTCAGCTCATCACATCTAATCATGAGTACTCTTCAGTCTTAAGGAAAACAGATAAGCAATTAAGACATAGATTATTTGTCATAAACATCATTGACTACCATGCAAATGCAACATAATTGCCCGACAAACCTTGAGTGACAAGTCATTAGATGATTGTTCGCAACGCCTGATTGCAATAAGACAGGCGTGTCTTACTCGATACATAAATGAAGTTAAGTGTTGATGACTTTATGATTCCTGCTCAACACATGAAAAGTGACTATAAAGAGCAGTTCTGCTGCAGCACAAATGCTGCGTTTTGTTGTTTCACTTAAAGCTCTGAAGAGCAGACTTGAGAAAGAAAAAGATCTGGGACGGTACAGGAAGTGTAGATTGGGCATCACAACAAACACGTCTACTGATGTTAGTAGGTCAAACTCAGAGTTTGTTGAAAAAGAAACTAAAAAAATATGAAGAAAAGAAGTTTTGGTTTCCTCCACAGTAATGTGTCCGCCTATAGATGAGAAACGATTTGTTTCCTTTTGCTTCACAGATGGTTCCAGTGAAACCAGGAGACGATTCCAGGGCGGCCATGAAGTGAAACAACCATAACTATTTGGAGTTAATTTTGTCCTATAAGATCAATATTTGTATTTTTTATTTTGGAAGCTGATCATGTTGTTTTAGAAACATGTCCACCAAAGCAGAGCATCTTTTTAAAAATAGATTTAAAGTTGTTTTTAGAACATATCTCCAGACTAAAAGAGCAGTTTAAACATTTGAATCTCTTTAGGGCTTTCATTGTAATTGTTCATTTACATTATTATCAAATCTCCATTTAGTTACAGTCTGTTGTGCTTAAATAGATTTCTTCAGGTAGATTTCCATTAAAAACCGATAAATGGTTACTGTGCGAGCCACCTGGAGTTATCCCCAGCGCATCTCTTTTTCCAGATGATTTAAACTGTTCAGAGATGCAATCATTTGCATGTGAGGAGCTACAAAACATGCACTGGTGGACTTTTAAAAACAAAGCTCAAATGGCAGTTAGCTTAGAGGAAAATCTGATACATACTTTATGTAGCAGATAAAGTATGTGTCTTTAGATGGTAACTGGGAATATGTTCTCAATATAATAGACTAGTTTGTGTTTAAACCTATTATGCACAGGTTAGAATAGATCTGTGGGATATACAAAACATGTTCACTACATCTTTTATTCTAAATCATGTTTAGACAACGATATTTTGAAGTGATCAGTTTCGAGCTTCTTTCAGAATGAGCCGTTTTAGGGCCTTTTGTAACTTTAAATCACAATAAGTTGCTGCTGGCATGTGAAAAACGCTGCAAACAGATGCGTTTTTACAACCATACATCTTTGAAAAATAGAAGTGGCGCCTCCTGCACAACCAACAAGAATACAGCAAGTGGTTTCTGGATGGTAAGTCAACAACATAATATTTGTCTTTTCCAGCAGCCATTGTACAGCTCACAGAGTGGTAAAACCAGCTGACGAACCATCCTGGAGCTCAGCTTGAGTTGCTAGGTAACGAGCTAGGCTTTGCTCGGGTTGCTAGGTAACGGCGCAGTGCTGGAGGTTTTTATAACAGCTCATTTTCCAGACACTAAAAAATATTAACTTACTGTCAAAAAAACATTTTTTTAAACTCTTGGCCTGTTTTTAGAAGCAGTAGAAGCCAAAATGGAAGTACAAAAAAAATTTTTATTTTGTGTAATCCTTCTCTTTGAGCATTACTTTTCAATCAGTTAGTCCACTTGCCAAGTTTTCCATAAAACTTAATAAAAAAATAATATTAAGTAATTTTTTAAAATAAAAATAATAAGAACATTTAGTTTTTGTTGTTACTTTGAAACTGCGGCGTACTCATTACTCTTACAAATTTAGAGCACACTTAGAAAGTTGAGAGAAAACTTACTTCTACTTATCTATCAACCCAGAAGTCCAGAGGATACTTACTTACTTTTACTGTTTTAGCAACGCAGAACAGGGATTAGAACTTTTTTTTTGGGTTTTTTTTGTTTGTGTTGCCTTGTTGCTGAGAATGTGCTATATAAATAAAATTACCTTTACCTTTAATTGTCCCCTATTTTCTCAAGGAATTTTTGCATTAAAAGACCAATATTTGCCTAATTGTTGCAGTGACCTCAGTTTCTACATCTGTGGCGATGTGGACGTGTGTGTGTGTGTGTCGACACACATGAATGCCTGGTAATGTGTGTGTGTGAATGAGCACGTGCACCGCTGCCCTTCATAATCAGAGGTCTTAAAGAGCCCCCTCTCTGCACGCTGAATTGCTCACAGCTGTGGGCCCCTTGTCGCGCTGGCAGCCGTGGCTCTGTCATCGCGCGTCCGCCTATCTGACCTGCTAATTTGGAGCATATGTAAGTGCTCTTAAAGTGGCGGGCCTTTTGACATGCCACAAACAGCAGCTGTGGCAGCTGCCCCGAAGGAAAGCTTTATTTAATTCAATTACGTCTTTTGGAGATATGTAAACGAGGAGCTTCGGGGCCGGGAAAGGCGGAGCAGGAGGAGGGAAAGGTGGGTGACAGGGAGGGTAGAAGATGACAGGGGGGGGGTGGTCTTTTCGCCCCTCACCACCCTGCCGAAACTCATAACACCCCTCTTGCTTTCGCTCCCAGAAGACCCTCAACCCAGTTTGATCATCAGCGGCCTCCGACTTGAAACCCCAAAATGTCAAGACCCAGTTGGCTCAATAGGCAAATGATTGGCTCCTGAACACCTTCATGCCCCCCACCACCCCTGAACCCCTGACTGTCTCCCCAGTGGGGGGAGTGTGAGGGGATAATCAGGGTCAGAATCCTCTGCCACACTGATCAGTACGTCTCAACCCCCGGGCAGCCCTGCAATTAATGCTCTGCTGAAAGGGAGCGAAAATATTCACCATCTGGCAATTAGGGGCTCATAGGCTCCTCGTTTCTGCCTCTTTGGGCTCAAAATGCAATTGTGATCTTATTCTTTCTCCACCCTCAGCACCTCGCACTGGCCCAAGGCCCATTCTGCCGCTCCGAGGGTCTTATATAGGAATGAAGGAGCACAGGATCGCAATCCAGGGCAATTCAGAAACCCCTCTCGTTCCTTAAATGGAGCCGTAATAACGGCTCTTCTTGTTATTTACTCCCCCTCCACTTTCTCCTCTCCATCTATCAGTGCTGAGGATTCATCCCATCGCTTGCTCTTTCCAGCCCCAGCTGCTGCGGCTGGCCTGAAAAGGGCCTTTAGAGAGAAACTGGTGTCATCATGATCAAATTAACTCTTTCTCTCATGATGGGAGCAAAGGTTGTCAATGGTACTGTCGTCTGTAGGCAGTTTAAAAAAAAAAAACACTTCAATGATGTTATGATTAGTCATTTTGCTGCCAACAATGGCCGCCAAATGCATGTGAATGCCCTTTGGCGTCAAAGAGGATCGCGAAGCTGTTGAAAGACAGATTCTGAGAGACGTCTGACATCTTTCCAGGGTTTTTTTTCCCCTTTTCCTCCCTACCTCTCTGCTCCACACAGTCATTGTGAAATTCAAATCTAGGGATGACAAACAGGCGTGATTACATATGCCATTGATCTGACTAGTTTTGAGTTGCAAATGTGAAACCTCGACATTTGGCTAGAGTAACTCAAGGTCTCTGGAACAATAGGGAGGCAAATTTGAGGAAGGAGTAGGTCGCAGATTCCTCTGCAGAGAGAGACTTTGTGGATGCAACATAAATAAAATGTGAGATTTTAACAGATCAGGACACCAGTAGGTGTTTTTTGATCGATACATTTGAAATAAGAGAAAACTAACTGACAAGTAATTTTTAAGTTTGATATCGGAGCTTCTTTTAACTCAATAATTCCTTAATATTGACAAACTAGTTAAACTGGCAGATTAAAAATGTCATATTATAACTGAAAACATTTGGAAGTGGAACTAGTACTTTATCATCAGTATTACGGAGTTAATATTGAGTTAAAATAGGCTGTGATATTCTTGATGCAAAGATACTTATAGGTTAGTTTAGTCTTGTTTAAACTAAGACTAAACTTAGTTTAAACAAGTTTTTATCCACACTAAAAATTAGACAAATACACTTGGTAAGATTTAGTATTTTTGCAATGTGAGTCCTTGAATCCTTTCTTCTTCAGCTATTTTGTTGTATATTTGCTGATGTGTTTCGGTTCATTGTCCAGTTGACAACAGTTTGGGCCAAGCTCCAACTGTGACACGGATTGACTCTAGAAAACTTTGGTAAACAGAGGAATTCCTAGTATTTTCATTAAACTTAAGGTGAAAAGGTTCTTGTTTGGTTTTCTTCAAACATCTCTACATTTGTCTTAACTGTCCAGAGAACATTGTTGCAAAAGTCTTAGGTTCTGTCAGATGCAACTTTGCTGAGCTAAAACTTTCTGCCAAACCCGTTTTAGAGAGAAGAGGCTTTATCATTCACTCCTTCCAACAAACAAACCATTCACATTCAGTTTCTGTACCAATTGTCGAGCTCTGATTTATTTTTTTACAATTTCTAAGCATCCACATCTGACCTGGGGTGAATTTTCTGGGAAGCCCACTTCTAAGATTGACAGATGTGTTAAATGGTCTCTACTTGTGAACAAGACTTAAGACTTAAAGCTGTTTGGAAATGACCTCATAACTCTTCCAAGATTAACGGATATTACTGATGTTTGCACATCGAACGGTGGCATCTCAGTAGCACTTTATGCAATACTGCAGACACAAATGACTGCTTGGATGCAATGGGACAGTGTCTTTCAAATGTCATGTGTTCAGGCGATAACATATTTAGGTAGACTGTAACTGCTCTTTGTACACACACTGAATGTAAAGGCTGTAAGATAGATGGCTAAAGCATATGCATTTGTCAGATCTTTTGCAATACAATCCCAATTTTATATTTTTCTGATACCATCGATATCTATTTTGCACAACAGGAAATGGTGCAAACACCTGCTTTTGTAGAAACAGCCACACTCGCCGATTGCTTTTGAGCAGCAGATGCTACTTTTCCTCTTATGGAAGACTTTTTCCAGTTCCTTTATTTTGGTTTCATATTCAAAAATGAATCAAGAATCTATTGCACATTTCTCTCAAGATTTTAAAAGTCCATCTTTCTAATCTATCACCAGATCTCGCAAGGTCATCGTCTGCTTTCTCAACACAATCCCCTGCTTTGCCTCTCCTTGATCCGTTGACCCCGATCTCTCTCATCTTTAATTGCCACCATCCCTACAGCAAGCTGCCGCCATCGTGCTTTCCTGTAAAGCGATAATTACACACCCTGAATTATTAACAGTCATTATCAAAGCTTTGTGCTTAACTTGTTTTGTTGTAGTGTTAGGTTCCTGTGATCTCGGGCAGTCATTACTTATTAACAAACTGGATGCTTTTCCCCGAGTCGCCGCCTGTTGATGATGTGCGGCTTTAATGACGCGCTCATCCTGTTTGCCCCCGTCTCAACGCCAAAAAAATAATATTGGGCTTTCACTTAGGGGGATGAAATGCACTGCAAAAATTACTATTTATTGGCCTAAGATTAAATCATTATCATAAAGGGAAATTAATTAAACCAGTATTTTTCTGCAGAGTGTTTACTTAGCCAAAAAGTGGATTTTTTTTTCCATTTATGGGTGAGAATAGTTGGATGTGTCCAAATACATCCAGGAAGAAGAAGTGCATTAACTAGTCTGATAACGCTGCAGGTATTCCTGTATGGTGGCAAGTTTGAGACAAAAAAACTATAATTAATTAATTAATCGATTGATTTAACAACCATTTTATTAAAGGTTACTATTAAAGATTATTTTAATAAAGCAGTCAATCCAGATGCATCAGTCATTTTCCTTGATGCTGATTGGTTGTACCTCAAAGATCGAAGACTTTGAGGTATGTGAAGCTAACATGGTAAATGGAAACGGTTAGGCAGTTTCCACTCTGAGCATTCAAGAATATTAAGGTATATTTGGTGTTTGAACTATTGAAATAATCAGTTTGAATCTTTTCTAGAGATGGTTTCAGGTGATTTTAGCTCTGGTCCATTAACTCCTTCAATACCAGGTCACCAGCTGAAAGTAAAAACTTAAAACTTCAGAGATCAATCCTCCTTTATGTATTTCTACTTCATGTATGTTGTCACATTAAAAATGTAAACAGCAGCAGAATTAAATGCATATGTTTTTGTACCACACTTTGTCAAGCTTCAAGATTGTAACAGCAAATTAGGGCAATTGTAGATAAGGAAAAAAAGGGAGTAACTTCCCACCAACAATTTCAGAAAATTTGGGATTAATCTCTGAAATTTTCCAGAAAAAACTTTGAAATTTTCTGAGCTTGTAAAGTCAAAACTGTTTGACTTTTAAGTTTCAAAATCAAAAACGTTCATTTTTGAGCTCAAAAAGTTTTCTCTAGAAATTTTTTTGAAATTAATCTAAAGAGTTTTTTTCTCACAAGTCTTCAATTTTCGGCCCTGATGCCATTTTATATGAAATGGAGTTATTTTGCTGGAACTATTGTCCTATATTGTGTATTATATTGTGTACTGCTGTCACTGGGAAAATAATTATTCAACCACAGTATAATAATCCACTACATACAACAATGGTGGTGTATGAAAAAAAAACAAATGCTCTCAGTTTCTGTTAGTTTTCACACAAAGATAAGCAATAACTTGAAGATGATTAGAGATAAACCTTCCCTGTTATTCAGATCCTCAAATTCACTTCACATTAGAAATAGCTGAGAAACTGTCAGCTGTCTGCTAAATATTTGTTACAGCTTCCTTTAAATTTAGACTTTTAGATGAATGCCTCCAGTCATTTAGTCCAGAAATATCTCCAGTGACCTTCAAAAACAACCACCTGACTCTAAACCCGACCCTATCCAAATGGGATTAGGGTATGGAAATAGCAAGACAAACATTGAGGGCAGAAACCGTGTCAGACAACTGTGACCACCGCGCCCTTTAACCCCGCCCTGCACCACCAGACAAACAGCAGGGAGAAAGAAAAGCAGCAGAAATCGCACAACAACATGCGACGTCTGAGGAGCTTTAATATGCACTTAAACAAATCGCTGAAGGGTTGAAGAGGCCGCAGCTCATCAAGCCGGGACACTTTTTTGCACATGCAAATGCAGCGTTTGTGTTTTGGCTTGACAAACTGGAGCCAGACACAGACTGAGTCTTCACCTGCGAGACCTCCACCCGACCAGAACCCCAACCCGAACCGACTCGGTTCTCCTTTCATCCAGCTTTCCGCTCCGTTGTCACTCAACAGCTGGTGGCTTTGTGCTTTCACCTGCTCTCTCTCTCTGTGGTAGCACAATGCTTGGTATGTGTTTGTCAAGTTTGGATCGTTAAAGAAAAATAAATACTACAAAATGAACAGTCAGGCCTGTTACAATAAGGAATAAATCAATTAATCAAATGATAAACTAAAATTTCCAGATGTGATTTATTGTTTTTCTCTTTTCTTTCCCAAAAACTGGGTGACAAAAGTCTTCAGTCCAATGCTTTGGTCTCAACTAGTTACTAACTAATACATTTTATTTCTCGTTTCTGTTATTTTGTTTATTTTGGATATTTGAAATGTCTTCCAGTTCCAGTGTTAAATATTTAAAGTTATTGATCTTTGAAAATGTTTCCTTGAATTACTATACAGGCTTATTATTAGAGCTGTAACACCAATCACTGCAAAAACACAAAATCTTACCAAGTATCTTTGGTCTTGTTTCTAGTTCAAGTATCTTAATACACTTGAAATAAGACAAAACTAAGAAGTAAACTTTCAGTAAGATATAGGAGCTTATAGGAGAACTTATCGTAGAAATAAGAGGCTTTGTATTACTTTGTTTTTGACTCATCTTTTCACAACTCGCCATTGTTGAACGCAGCACAAAACCGCAGTGATGTGAACTAAGTGTTACAGAGAAGCTTTAGGCTCAGAATGTGTTAAACATTTAGATTAATCTCATGCTTTGACATGTTGACAGCCAGTTTTAATGCGAAACCTTTTCTGTATGCAGCTGCGGTGGCATGGGCTACAAGGTGGGTCAGCTCTGCCCTGTGCGTTGTCTTGAAGGCATCCCGCCAGGCTAAACTGTGGAACAGATTGGTTTCTCCCACACTAGCAGAAGTTTGTGAAGCTTTGTCATGTGTTTTATTCAGTGTGACAACTAATTGCAAAGAAATAAATGTTAAGGAAAAGTATTTTGCAAATCATGTTCACTTGTCTAAGGTTGAGTATTTAAGTGCTGAAGTCCTTAAACGTTACACTTTATTAAATTGTTAATATTTAGTACAGTCTGAGTCTATTTTAATTTACACTATGTTAGCATGGTAGTCTAATTTATTTTATATTTAATGTTAGATCAATACTAAAGCTCTATTGGAGAGAATGTGGTACACGAAAGAAAAGGTGGTTTGCCCAGGGCACCAAACAGGCTAGAACCGCCTCTGTCTGTATGAACCATCGTCTACCCAATGCTGGCCTTCCCATCAGAAATAAAGCAGGTATTAGAAATAAACTAATGAAGTTTCACCACCTTCATCTGACTTTTTAGTCCATTTTTAATGTGAAACCTCTTGATTCCTCCACATTCTCACTGCATCCCGTCCCACTTCCCTTCGGTCAATTCCTCTCTCCGTTTCTGGACCGGCCTCCTCTGATCTACTCCGCTGCCCCATCTTCTCTCCATCCCTGCGTCGAACAAATGGGTAATAAGCACCGCTTTGTACATGGCTTCTTTCTCAGATCCAGAGTGAAGAGTCTGATTAAATAATCACTGGAGGAGCGGTGTGCGTGCGGCTTCCCTCCTCCCCGCTCCTCACCTTGGGGACATATTGTCCCCTGTCACTGAAACCTCGGGGACAGAAGGCTCCGCCGTGGGGAGGCGCAGTGGGAGTGCGGGGAGCTGATGAAATGAAGATCGGGTAATGAAGGCATGGCCCATGGCTTCCGCGGCTCCGCCATATGTTTCACCAAATGCAAATTGCCCCCTATTCAAACAACTTTTTCATCTTGATATATGCAAATGTGTTTATAAATACTGCCTTATAAATATAGCATTACAGTTTGTGCGCTCTGAGTCGTTTTCTGCTGTTGCGAAGCGCAGCAAGACGAGATTTAGCGAACACGTTTGGACTTGGCAGCGGCTAATGGAGTCCTGGGGGACGAGATGCAAGGTGGTCACACTGACCAATCAAAATGAACCTCAGTTAACACCTCGTCCAATTAAAAATAACCAAGCAATCACAGGAACCAATGAAGGCAAACCAGAGTTGTGGCCTTTCACGTTTTTTCACTCCATAATCTGGGAAGCACAGTTTGGGGTTTTCCCCAAAACTAAATCTATAATCTATTAAAATAAAAAAATAAGTGCAATAACAAACAAAAAGTTCAGAGTGTTTACATGAGTTCAGCTCCTGTGGGGTAACGTCAGCTAAACGCTAAAAGCTCAGATGTTTGTGTCTGCTCCACGCTCAGAGCGATGAATCCAAAGCGTCAACATCAAAGAGGCAAAATGTTAAATAATCATAAAGCCTTGATTGCACCCTAATTAGCTTGATTGAGTTAAACAGCTAATATATTTCTCTTCTGACCTGGAAAAAAGTTTGCAACACATCTTTATTCTTCTGAGTGAGAAGAAACAATGAAGTCAAACAGGTTTTATCTCAATAAAAGTGCAGATTATAGCCTACATTGTTATTGGGTGAACTCATACATCATTCAGACCCCTGCAGGACGCGTAGTGGGGGCGCTGTCACATGTCGATCAGATTGTAAACCTCCTGCTGCACCGCTTGACTAAACCTTCATCAATGCAGCAGCAGAGGCTCTGGACCGGACTGCTTCATGACTGACACGGGCCAAATGGGTCAAACCTGCTGAGAATGTACTGCATGATGTGTCATGGAAAGCTGAAATAGTCACTTATTAACATATTTTAATATAAAATACATAATTTTACTCAGTTTGCAGCCATTTTACCTGTTTATGTTCCCATTTTTGCACTTGCAAGAAAACAATTTCGTATCTATGCTAACAGCTGCAGTATGTGTTTGTTAAAATTATCATAGCCTTCCACGAATGCTAAGGCTAGTTAGCGTAGCCACCAATGACTGTGGATAAACAGTTTCCTTGTAAGAGTAAATTGTTTCTGTTAACACATTGAACAACGCGTACACTAGGATGATTGACAGCGCTAAGACCCTCCTCCTGGCTCCGATTGGCTGTTTTTGGTTGGGAGGAGAGTATTTACTCAAACGGCAATGGTAGCTTTACAAAAACTGTCAAGTGGTCCAGTTTCTCGTAGTCCACTAGAAATAAGACAAAACTAAATTACATGTAACTTTAAGCAAGATATAGGAGCTTGTTTAGTCATTATTTCCTTAATATCCATAAAAAAGTTCTTGTAGGTAGCAATTAGTTACATTTACTTAATTACATTTACTTGAGTAACTTTTTTGAAAAAGATTTTGTTTTAGAAATTTTTTTTTTTACCACGCTGTACTTTTTTTTGCTTTTATGTGAGTAATTTTATTTATATTTATTTTACTATGTACACCTCTGAGTATAAGCGAAATAATCTGCCAGTGTAAATAGTACTTTTTCATCAATATAAAGAAGTATTTATTAATATCTATTGAACATAAGTGGATAGAAGTGTAAACGTATTAAAACACACCCGTTCTCCAGCAGCATCACAATTACATATTTGTAGCAATAAACCAGATTATATCAGATTCTTAATTAATGCAGAACATTCAATGATATGTTTACAATTTACACATAGGTAAAAGTATTACTAAGACTAGCTGTAACAGTATTAACATTAATAATGTTAATATTGGTGCTAATAATGCTTCAACAACAACATATCAAGGTGGTTTCCTGTATTTAGCATCGACCATTTCTACAAACAGAAGTTTTAATTGTTTAATGTGTTTTATGTGTTGCCTTATTTACAGTTAAACTGTTCCAGAGTTTCACACCACAGACTGAAACACAAAAAAAATAACTTCTCTTTGTGGTCTCAATCTTACAAGTTTTGAATTTTGTGACTATAAAGTCCTTCTGTTTTATTGACTTATTAAAACGACCTTCTATATCCTGCTGAAAAGTTACTTGTAAGTCAGTTTTGTCTTATTTCAAGTGTTCTAAGACATTTTCAGTAGAAACTAGACCAAAAATACTTGGTAAAATTTTGTGTTTTTGAGGTGTATTTATCCGGATGCACATCTAGAACCAGATTAGACATGCTTATAAATATTTTTAAGCTGGTTTTGAGAAGATTTGGATCATGAAAACCAGTTCATGTGTGAGTCCAGCAGCCTTCAGATCTTGACGGATGAGCTGCGTTTGTTTCTGTAAGCTGCTAGCTCGCTGTCGGCTCATTAGCCCGGGTGCTCCTCTGCCAATTGAGAAGGGTTAACAAACTGGATGCTAATTAATCACAGGCAGAGACGACCTGACGTGTAACAGCAGACAAAGCAGCGGCGAACACGGCTGCCGTGCAGGCGTGATGCTCAGGTGTGGTTTGTGAGCGAACGCAGCACCACACAGGCCACCGAGTGTGTGCACTGCTGTGCAAAAAATGACAAAGTAAGCAAAGAAAGCAGTGAAACAACTGTGTGATCACAGGGAGTTTAGAGGCAGACTAGATAGGAAAGGGTGTGACCGAAGCCTTTAATTGGCCTTATGAGAAAGTGAATCTGTGAAGTGGATCCAGTAATCAAGACGTTTTCACGGTATGTTAACTTCTGGGGTGCATGTTTCACTTTTTGCAGAAAAATGCCTTCCAGCAAAACCGAAAAACTTGGAAAATCAAACGTAGCTCCATGTTTTATTATTATCAAATAATCTATCCAACATTTTAGTGGCATTGATCAGCAGCAGAAGTGGAAAAGGTGAACATTTTCTCACCTGAGATACTTAAAGTGTGCAAACATTTTATGTCCAGTAGGCTGAAGCAGTGTTAGGTTTTATTGCATCCATCTTCCTGTCACCCATCTTGTATTTAAAACCAATATTTACCCAACTTTCTATCTATTGCCTGCCTGTTAAATGCATCTTTATCTTTTTAAGTTTACTTTTTCTCCCACATACGAGTGCAGGCAGAGTGATAATGAAGTATAAGAAAAGAAAATGCTCCTCTGAGCCAAAGATCTGTGACTTTTCATCAGATTTTAGCAGCTATTTAACCTTCTTCTATGGCATATTTTTATATTTATGGAATTATAACACTTGACTAGATACTATTTTAATTTTTTCCAGTCATTGACAAAAAATAAATCACATTTTTAGACACAATTTGAGGAATTTTTCCTGTTTAAAAGCCTGTTTAGCTCAAAATCCCTCATTTTATGAANATGAAGATATTGTGGTAAATAAACTTCTATAATTATATTATTAAGGGTGAAGTGAGTGTGCTGTACTGTATGTGTCAATCACACGTGAGCTCCGTATTTAAAGCAACAATAGCGCCCTCTACTGGCTTTATGAGGCTAAGACAATGAAAAGATACTTTTAAATCCTTCTTTTCAAGAAACCAATATTATTAAAAAATGTGGACTTTTATTCAAATTAGTATTTTTTGTAATTTCTTGTTTTAGAATTATTTTTTCCAGTGCATCTACCGCTGTTTGACATGAGGAATAATTTCAAATAAAGTGGATTTTAGAGCATTTGAAAGAGTGAAAATAATTTTTACTGGGACAGAATGTAACCAGTAAAGACCAACAAGAAGAAACTTGTCTGTCTGAACAAATAAACTGTTTCTGTTTGTGTCTTTGTTCATTTCTTTTACACCCAGTATACCCACTGGAGTTCAAATTAAGCATCACTTTCAAATATAAATTTAGATATTCTGTAGTATTCACATTTTTTCCTGTTTTGATTACATCCAAATTCATGAGGAAAGTAGAAAACATTGTAGATATGCAGCTTCTCACATGTGTCCACTAGAGGGCAGAAGAGGACGATCAACACACAAGATGTAAATATTTACTTTAGAAAGAGACAAAATAGTTTACCTTCTATTTCCAGATGGCTACCTCTTCTAAGTCAGATTATTTTAAACCAAATATTTTAATCCTGTCTTCATTTATTTGGCATTTTTCTTCCAGACAGATTTATTTAATCGACCAGAAGTTTTCAGGCTTCCAGGCCTTTCAATAATATCTACATGAACTCTGATTGATTTTTCTTTCACTTTCCGTTTACTTCTCATACCTGATGTTAACACCTTGTTGTACAATGTAAGATTAAAACCTGTGGAAATCAGAAAATTGAAGGACAAGCGAAGTAGAATCAGTCCAGCAGATGAACCGTATCTAAAAGGAAGTGACATCATCGTCGTTCACTTTGTTGGTGCTAAAGTCTGGAATCAGTCAAACTGTTTGATCATTGGTGTTTTTCATGGATTTACTAAATATTTATTTTTTATGACATGGGATTATTTAGTCCTTGTGACAGAGACAGGCTGAAAAAGGTACTTTTTAGAGAAAATGTGAAAATATATACAGAAAAGTTGTCACATGCTCACACCAGAGGGCGCTAGAGGACAACTTGATCCAACAGACTCAAGTTGACGTGAAAACGTAAATTAATTACGTCTCTATAACTTAAACAAAAGACCTTTCCTTCCTTTTGTAAATCACTTTTCAACCAACAAAGTTTGACTTATATCAGTGTACAAAAGTTTTCAACCTACTCTTACATATTTATATGTTCCCTTCTAGCAGCCTATTGGTGTAAAAGTATTTATTGATCAGCAGTTTTCAGTCTTTTAGGAAGTGTTTTAGTGGTTTTTTTAAAAAAAATATGTCTATTTTCATTCACTTTGAGACGCCGTCCTGTCCAGTGTGAGCTTAAAACATGAGAAATCTGGTAGTAAGAGAATAATGGTCAGGGCTACAAATAAAACTGCAGATAAAACTAATTGGACGCCCCATATTTAAGACATATGATAAAAAATAATAATAATAAGTAAGCACAGACTTGTTAAAAGACCAGAGATCCATCATTTTATAATGAATCATCTACTACATGCCCCATGTTCAGCTAAAACCTCTTTGAAAAACATCGTTTTGGTGTTGAAATACAACTTATTACCTATTAACTGTCTTATTTTGGCATTTTTCATATTAAAAAATGGAAAGAAATCATCTTTGTGACAGACTGGGAGTAACGAAGAGGCTAAAGGAGTTTGTTGCATGTTTATATAATACTGGTTTAAACTTTGAATTTAAAAGAACAGAGAAGTTAGGGGACTTAAATGTGACTCATTATACTACCTTGAACAGGTCAGGGACTACACAACTACACAAAACATGTTTTTCATTACATTAATTACATAACTCATGCTTAGATAATGAGATTTTAAGCTCCACTCAGTATCCATAGCTTTTTATTGCATAATAACATTTACATGGTTAATCATGCTTCCTTGAACATGTCAGTTAGTAAATATATTTATGGCTGTACAAAACATGTACAAGACATTTTATAGCTCATAATCATTCTTACATTTTAGTCTGGTCAGTTCGATCTGTTTTAGGGTCTCTTGTCACTTTAAATCTAAATAAGCTGCTGCTGGCCACGCCCCCTCCTCAAAATATACACTCACACATAAAAACAGCTGCAAACAGATCCGCAATTATACAACCGTACGTCTTTGAAAAGCAGAAGTGGAGCCTCCTGCACAACCAACAAGAATGCTGCACGTGGTTGCTGGAGTCAACAACAAAACACTTGTCTTTAACAGCAGCCATTGTACAGCTCATACAGAGGTAAAACCAGCTGACCAAACATCCTGGAACTCAGTTTAGGTTGCTAGGCAACGGTCTGAGCTTTGGTTGCTAGCTAAAGGGTAGCGCCTGCTGATTTGTGACGTTACATTCTGGAGGATTTTGAAACAAGTGATTCTCCAGACACCATAAAACATAAATTTATTGTCAAAACCCGACTGGGTATGTTTCTAAGAGCTTGTGGTGTTTTTAGAAGCAGTTGAGGACCAAATGGAAGCTAAAAAACAAAAAATGTAAATTTTGCCTAAAATATCCCCTTTAAAAACAATGGATTAATGAGGAGAAAAAGCAGTCAAAGAATAAGAAGTTGACACAATTTTCATCATAAGTGACAGGAAAAGTGATTATGAAATCATGTAAAGGACGGGTGAGGCCTCGTGAGTGATCCACTTTTTCTGCGGTGCTGCTGGAGTTGAGCCATTAGGCAAATCTCAGGATTTATCCGTACCACCTGATCCACTGCTGTCACCTATCGGGCCATGAACTCTGCGTAATCAGAGTCAGAACAGCAACACGTCTGCAGGCCCAGAGCGCTCAACAAGAGGAGCCACTTGTTGTGCTTCAGGCACCTTGTAAGCCTTTGCTTCTCTCTTAAAGCGTTTGTCAAGCAAATCCAGATGGGTGAGGCCTGCAGAGATTACATCTTCCAGCTGGTTCCAAGTCTGGTGGGAATCCTCAAAGAGGATCAGGAGAAGGAAGATGAGGATGCAAAACTCACTCAACAGTTGGAGAGTAGAAACCTACAGATGTTTTATTCATTCATTACTGAAAATACATGGAAATAAAAGGTCACCAATTGTGAAACGAGTAACAGATAATGCCTTTTGTCAAGTGCCATAATCAAAATCTGGATTTCGAAGAACTCTTTCTGGAAGCTTGTTCCAAATTGGTGGAGAATAAAAACTGAATTCTGCTCTTCTATGCTTGGTTCTGATTCTGTGGAGACAGATAGAACAGAACCAGAAGACCTGAGAGGTTTGGAACAACAAAAACAGATTTTCAGTGTATTTCACTGCTACACTGCAAAACCACAAAACCTTAGCAAGTGATTTTGGTTTAGTTTCTAGTGGAAATACTTTAGTACACCTGAAATAAGACAAAACTACCTTAAAAGTAACATTTCAGCAAGAAATAGGAGCTGAAAATTATTCCTTAATATTGATGAAAAAGCTTTAGCTACACTGGCAGATTATTTCACTTATAAATGGGAAAAAATGTCTTGTTTTAAGTGAAATAATATGCCAGTGTAACTAGAGCTTTTTCATCAATATTAAGCAGCTATTTACATTGAAAAACCTCATATATCTTGCAAACTAATTAGACAAAAACTACTTGTTAATTAAGTTTTTTTGTTTTTGCAGTGTAAGTGATTTATAAACTAAGAGAAGTATTTCAGTCTTTTTTCTAGGAAGCCAGACTTTAAAACAGGTTTTTGTTTCTTAGTAAATCAGGGTTTCTACGTGTGTGAGGTTTAATTTCCAGATATTTCCACCGCCACCGCTGAAGGGAATAACAATGTCACATATAATCATGTCTAATTATACAGGATAATATTCTCTCAGTTTTTATATTTAGTGTACAAAGAGTAAAACCCCAAAGCTCCTGACAGAAACATTCATTACTGAGAGACACCCAGAGGTGCCTGCTGTTTGTGTGCAATCCCACAAGGTGATTGTTTTACAAATTAAAATGTTTTCTGAGAAAACAAAAGGCACTGAGACACAGAGAGCTGCTTTCACTCACCAGAAACATCGTCTTGGCTACCAACATCCACCCAGTGCTCAATACAGATAACCCCCCACGGACTGGAGGGCAAAGCTACCAGCACACACACACACACACACACACACATGAAGCTCTGTTCCTCACACCGCTCTCTGTGCTCACATTAGGAGCGCTCCCTGCAGACATTCACTGCATTAAACAGTCAGGGAGTTGCATGTATGCATGGGCCGTAATTGGCGGATTAAAAATTCCTACACAGTTGTGGCACTGTTGACTTTGCCGTCTCTGATCCCCCAGTGTATTCGTTTCAAAGGACTGTTTGGTGAAAAAAAAAATAAAACACAGTTAAATGTGCAGCCAGAGTGTGGTGAAACACACACACACACACAGTATAATTGGGGCCTTTTACATCCAGATAAATTATGCATGAACTAAATGGTGAGGGTTTGTGGCCCCTGCTGATGTGAAAACTGCAAAGGATTTTGCAACACTAAGCGGAATCACTGTAAAAAAAAAATATGTGAAAAACAGATGAGCAGGTTTGCTTGTACATTAATTTAATCATTTCTACACATTTTGTTACTTTTTTATCGGCACATAGTGATATTTTATAGCACAATCAAGCAACTGTATCACCTTCAGTTGCCATAAAGCTGCTGTATACATCAAATAAAACTTAAAAGAAATATTACTTCAAAATTTAACGCCATGAAATGTCGCTTTAAAAACTCCTGCCTTCAGAAAGAGTAGACTCCTCTATTAACTCTTTAACAACATTTTTTTTTACCAGTGTTTCACTAGCAGCTCGTCTAATGAGCTCAGCAGACGCCCAGTACCAGCAGGTGTTTGCTAATCGCTGCTGGCTAGTCTGAAGGTACTGAGGAGAATGGCTGCTCTGTAATAGGAAAGCTCAGGAGCTTGGAGGAGGAGCTTTGTCACTGAAGGCGGGGCTAGGTCCACCCAGGCATTTTGCACAGGTTAATGGTTGCCATGGAGATTCAAGGATTTCTCAAACATTCATGAAAGAATCTAGAAAGCATCAGATTTCCCCAGGTATATTTTTGATGAGGGAATAACACTGTAACATGATATAAAGCTCTAAAAAGTCTATTTTACATAATGCTGCCATTCATTATAACAAACCAGATTAAATTAAATCCAGAAACAGAGTCGGTTTGACGGGAATCTTGAGTGTTGTTGGGATCCGGGAGCAAAAGTCTTTCCCAACATGCAGACACACGCACATTCTCTCCCACACACAGAGATAGTAAATCTGGGTTGAATGCCGCAGGCTGGGTGGGGAAATAACCACCGGCTAAATACTGGTGGTTCCTTCATGGCTGGAAAACGACAATTATCTTTCCTCAGTTGTGAAAAAATAATTACATATCTAGTTGTTTAAAGGAGAAGCACTTTGTGATTTGTGAGAGGAAAAAGTCCCTTTGCTGCTCTTAAAAAGTTTTACATTTATTTTAAAAAAACATTTTGAATCAAGATGCTGCATATTTATTTTTTTTTCCAAAATTATTTTCAATACTGTTACTAACATTGTCATAAAATAATGAAGAAATACAAGAAAGCAGGCAGAGAAGTGGAAATAAACTCTTATAAAAAACTAAAGTCCAGGAGTTTAACAGCAGCTGCATGACTCTGACCTTAAAGTTGGGAAATTGGAAAAACAATTTTCCAATTCTGTAATTGGAATCAAACATTTTTTGATAAGAAGATTTTGTGCTAGGATCAAAACTGTTTATTTTTTACACTACCTGAACACTGACAAAGTCTTGCGCACATTTTGTAATGGAACCACAGCTAATATGATCTGGCAAAGAGCAAATGGACGGAGGTATATTCAAGCAGGGGAGGTGGTTACTGAACAAGGAGTGGAAAGAGTGAAGTTGTGAGAGAAGGAAAGTAACTACAAAACTGAAGAGAAAACACAGCGAACAAAGAAAATGTAAACAAACCAACAGGAGAAATGGTCAATCAAAAGGTCTGACAACACAGAGGCTGCAGAGAAACAACAGAAAAATATCAGTCAGGTTTTCATAATTAGAAACAGCCACTAAAAGCTGAATAATAAAATGTGTCACAGACTACAAAAAAACTTTTACATGAAAAACTCAAAGCAAAACACAAAACCAAAGTCTTAAAGTTCATGTCATATTTATGTCTTAAACCAGATTGATGTTGAATTATAGGCCTTTAATGTCTCATTATTTCACAGACATCTGTTAGGACGTAAAATAAATTATTTCAGATAAACGATTTATGCAGCAAAGTTTGCATATCTATATTAAGAAGCCGTACTGGTAAAATCCTATTAACATTAGAGTGAAAACAATTTAAGCTGAGAACAGAGGTTGTTTTGGGTTTCAAAGAAAAGGCAGAAGATTTCTGTGGTTCTTTCCCACCAGAGCCGAGGGCTTAATGGGTTAAAGGACGAAAGCATAAATCAGGTTTTATTCTGAAAATGAGTCAGTTTTAATGGCATTTGAAGCTTCCCAACATTTCTCCCAGTGCATTCCTCCCCATTAACTGGATCCGTTCTGACTGTACCAGGCACAGTGTGTTACCTGGCCCACCTCTTCACCTCTCTTTGTCACGGAAAGTGCAGATAGCTGGTCTCAGTGTGGGATTTACCTTTAAACCAATTACACCCTGATCGCTGACAAACTGAGGTTGACTCACTTCCTGGAGCCTAAAAAGCTCCAGAGACACACAGACTGGAAGGAAAGGGAGAAGAAATTATTCTGGCATCAAATAAAAAAAACAAAAAAACTCTTCAGGTTGAAAAACTTTGTGTACATCATCATCTGTTTAGGAGAAAACAGGAAACCTGCAATTACATTCACTTGAGTAACTTTTTTGGAAAACTGTACTTTCAGGAGCATTTTTATTATGCTGTATTTTGTACTTTTATTGTGACGTATTTATACTCTTGAGTAAAATTTCTGTATTTTCCACCCACTGAATGAGAAACAAACATGTTTCAACCAAAATTTCACCAGATGTAGACACACAACTGCAGTTTTTAAGGTTTCATATGTTTTTTTATTGACAGAAACTGATTTGAAAAGATTTTCTTTTGCATAATTGTGTTATTTTTTCTTACTTATATAAATTATTGTCATTTTGATCGATAGAATACCAAAACCACTACAGGACTTTATATTTTGGTCCATCTGATTAAAATTTTAAGTATGAACTGATTGGTAATTTAATAAGTTACTCAGTACTTGAGTAGATGTTTTAGCAAATACTTTTTTACTCTTATTCTTTAAAAAATTCTTCTTGACTCTAATTTCTTGGACGGCATTAATGGAATATCGACATTTCATACATTCGTAATGTGATTAAATGTAATGGAAATGCAGCATGAGATATTTCTTCCTACACAGAACCTGACATGCTGTGGCTTCGGTACTTTGGTGTTTTTTTGCGTAAAGTTGTTAATAAAGGCCACCAGCCTTCGGTTAGCATTTTATTCATTTATTGCTGTGCTGTTGGGTTTGTGGTATTTAATCCTACTATTCTGAGAGTGAGACTTTTCTGTAACCTGCTCATTGTATTTCAGTTTTGCATCCAGTTTTTCACTTTCATCCGCCTCATTTCCTATTTTCTGTAGGGTTTCCTCTTTTTTCTTCTTGCATAAGAGCCACTTTTTACTTCCTCGCTTGCATTTGGTTCCCTGATTACCTGTTTAGTGCCTCGTGTTGATCACTGTCCTGGTAGATTTGTTCTTTAGTTCTCACAGTTTACTGTCATGTGTTTATTTCAGTTCTATGATGAGATTTTTTTTCTTTATCAGTTCCCCATTTTCACACTCGAGCTTCCCTGTCCATTGTTTTGGTTTCTCAGCTTCAGGAAAGTTAATCCTTTGTCCTCGTGTTTCTTGCTTCCTGGCTGCTGTGTTTGGGGCCCACTTCTTTAAAAACACCACAGATTGATCCTTATACCTTGTGTAAGTGCTATGCACATTTTTTATGTCCTCTGAACATAACAGATCACAAATAAACTGAATCTGAATGTGTTAAGAAGACAAAAAGGACACTTTGCTTCTTTTTTCTGAAATTTGTGCAGCACATTAATTGATCTAGTTTCTAATTCAAATATCTTAGTACACTTGAAATAAGACAAAATTACTTTACAAGTAACTTTTGAAAGATAGCGGAGCTTAATTTGAGTCAATAATTCTGGAATATTGAGGAAAAAGTAGCAGCTTTTTCCAGCTTCAGTGGAAGAATTGATTTTCCAGAAGTTATAGGTGAAAAAAAATAATCTGCCAGCTTGTTGTTTTTCAACAACATCCAATAATTATTTACTTAAATCAAGCTCCCATACCTCTTTGAAAAGTTATAAAAGGTTATAAGACATTTGCACTAGAAACTAAACCAAAAATACTTGGTAAGATTTTGTGTTTTTGCAGTGCGAAGTCTTGTCTCTTACAAGAGATTGTTTCCCATGAAGCCAGTTTAGCTTTTGTGCTGAAAGAAAAAAGCCTGCTTGTAAGGGATCTCAGAGATAAAGGCTAAACGCATGGCTTCCAAACAACTGAAAACAATTGAAATTTTGCACCTTTTCATTCATTTATTTGGTCTTTATGGAGCTCAAATCCTGATGCAGTTTAAACAATGGATAGCCATAACCAATCTTTTCTTCTAGATAAGGCGTCTAGATGAAAGAGCCTTAATGGTTGCTCTTGTTTGCCATAAACTGAGGTTTTGAGTTACGCGTTTGTCCCTGCAGAGTGAACGTCAGCGAGCTGCAGCAGGGCAAAAGGAGCTTCATCATAAAGCGTGCTGGCCTCTGCGTTTGCTCAGTGACATCATTGCTGGCTATCAACCTCATAATGGATGTTTGTTTGCAAAGTAGGCGTACGAGGCACATCAGCAGCAAGAAGCACAATGTGACTTTTATGTGCTGCGGTTGTAGATCCACCAGACCAAAATGGAAGCTTTAATTTAGCACAGATCCGTCCTGTGATCATAAATCTGAGGCAGACCTTTTTCTTTTTTCTAATTCTGTGAAGTGTATGTCCTTGGATCATTAACTTTCTGTAGTTAAGTAAAATCCACAAACTATTCTCAGATGTTATATTTACCAACCAGCTATTTCTTTCCATTAATGTTTGAGACATGAGCAACAATTAGGCAGAAAAGTGAGAAAAAGCAAGTTTTTTCCCTTCATCTGTCAAAGATAACTAACTTAACTATGGTGAATTAATAACAATAATAGTAAAAACCATACACCAGAGAAGCAGTAAATTAAAATTACAGGAGAATGAAAAAACTACTATGATGCAAGGATCTGACAAATGTGTCACTAAGCTGACAAACTTAAGCTGAGAAAGATGCTGGGGGAGATTTACTGGATGGAAAAATGGGAAGTCTATTGAACCAGAAGCTGCAGCTGTGATAAAAGTGGAAATGTGGAAAGAACTGAAGGTAAACTATTTCCATTAAGCATATAATTGCTCAAATTGAAAATAAATTTGCTTAATAGAAACACGGCAATTTCAAAAAACCTCATGTTTTATGACAGTTTCTGCTCTAAGATGCGATGTTTTTTTTAAGGTTTTATTGGCTCCAGTGGCCTTAATTTGATAGTGAATTGAAAGGAAAGTGTGTAATGAAAGAAGGGGGAAGACATGCGGCTGTCTTCAGGCCGGGAATCGAACCTGCGACAGCCGCGTCGAGGACTAAGGCCTCCATATGTGGGTTTTGCTTAATCCCTGCGCCACCACAGCACCCCCAATGGTTTTTTAGCCTTATCAAAATTTAAATATATCACAAAACTGCAATGCAAACGCTTTTACGGAATCAACAGCTGGATATTACTACTGGTGGAGATGACAAAGAAGATGACACGAAGTGGTTGGAGGATGATGTTTTTTTTTGTTTTTTTCAGACAACGTACATTTTCTTGTAGTTCATAAGATTTCAAACATAAAACAGGAACTAATATCGACAAAGACAAAGTGTAAATCTCTAAGGAACACACAAGTAGAAAACAAAACCACAGATCAAGCTGCTGATTGCTCCAATGATACAAGTTTTAACCAGTTCTAATAATTTATTCCCTGGTGTTGAATGGAAAACCCATTATAAAATGCAAATTCTTGGGAACTCAATTTTCTAACAGGCTTGATGAAATCACAGAAATCCGAAACAGAAACGCTAATCTAACTATAGACTGGCTTTCCGTCCTCATTACAGTTGGACTCCCATGATGTAATGGCGGAAACCAACGAGTTTCCTGGTCAATAGGCAAACTAACCGGGAGTGTGTGGCTTTCCATTATCGCTTCATTAGGAAATAAAGTAGGCCTTCATTCTTCCATGGATGTGAAGGCCTTTGTTTGGACCCAAGCTAAAGTAACGCCCCGTTTTGTCCTGTTTGTTTCAACAAGCACACACAAGTTACTAACTAGAGGTTGACCTAGTTGCCTTGTCTTGTCTGTGTTCTCTTGTCTCAGTGATCATTTGGGAGAAAAGACAAATACGGGGGATAAAAGAGTGAGTTTGGGGGTACAGGGAGGAGCCCTTCTGCCTTACCCTGTTGAGAAATGGGACAGCTGCGGGGAAACAGTGTGGCAACCGAACCAACCCACATATTCTGCCTGTTCTCATTCCATAAATAGAACAGCAGCATCCGTGAAGGCATGTGCAACAACTGATGCTGCTGATTACACCCGTATTGTTAAGTTAAAACTGAAATAACCAACACAGATTTCCTGAAAGATACAAACACTGGATTATAAAAAGAGATATTATATTAGAAACTTTGCTCATCTGAGCCTGTTTTAGCTCTCTGCTGAGGTATAATTAATCTCCCGTGAATCTCTCTGAATAGATTAGAGGAAACTAGACCATGGACTCTCTAATCATTCAGTGCAGTGAATAAATGGTGACCTCCTATTTTCACCCACTCTCACTTTCAATTATTAACTTGCTAAAAGAATCTTCAGCGAAGAAAAAGCCAGTTGAGGTTAGCGCTGAAAAACATATCACAACATAAGCGTTTCATATCAAGTGATATTGATAATTATTGATTAGTTTATTGCTTTAAAAATCCGAAATACTTCTAAACTGGTGGCATGACTTTTAATGTTTCATCCACAGTCTTCACTCCATGCCATTTATTTTTATTTTTAAGCAGTTATGAGGCACAGTGGATAAACCTTAAACTGCTGCTGCTCCAGTTACTCAACAGGTCGTTGCTAGGTAACCAAAGAGTGAGTGAGTTGCTAGGTAACCAAAGAGTGAGTGAGTTGCTAGGTAACCAAAGAGTGAGTCAGTCAGTTGATTCCACAGACCTTGCTTAGCTGGCCATGACAGGTTGAGCAACTAAATCCTTTCCACTGCCTACATCCTGAGTTCAATGAATATTCTATTATTGAATATTGATATTCTATCAAATATATAATTTATTGATATTGAACATGTGTCTATACATTGCTAGCTTAGGTTTCACCAGTCGAAGTATTTTAGACTTTTATCTTAAAGGTGTAGCGTTATGTAAAAATCAACTTATTGAGCTTTACATCATGTTATAATGTCATTCCCTCAAATATGCACACCTTTAATATTTGTTGTTAAAACCGAAGTTGATTCAGTTTTTGAATTCAGGCTTCTTAAGTTCACACCTGTCATCAGTTACAGTGAGTCTGGAAAAAAAGTTCAGATTTCTTCGGAAAATTTTCCTGACATTTAATCGTTTGTATCCGTTTGGTAAAGCAATAGCTGACAAAAGGTGGAAAATTATTTTAAGGTTAATGTTGACAAAAGTATCCAGTGAGGACAAGCTTTAACAATTGGAGGAAATCTGGGAATAAAGTGACACTTCAAAAACAAGACCTTAGTGGTGGCAGCGGCATGCTATGGGAACGGTTTACTTCAAACATTAGTTAAATATTGAGGAGTTCATATTCCAGCAGGACGGCGAACCTAAACTTACATCCAGACATACAATGTGTTTATTTAAACCAGAGAATGCATGCCACACTTTTCAGATTTTCATTTGTGAAAATGTTAAAAACACTCAGTAGTTTCCTTCCACTTCAGCTATGCACAACTTTGTGTAGAGCAATCCCAATAAAACACAAAAAAAGATTTTAATGTGGAAAAATAGGGGAACAGAATCTACGCAATATGTACTTTGTTGTTTCTCATCATTACCTTTAATTGAAGGTTGAAAACCTAATGTTAGCCAAGAGATAATGAATTTATCCATTTATTTTTGTTTAACTAAAAACACAAATAAGTTTGCTAAACACTTTAATGAGCACATTCAGTGTGGGAAACTCACAACATAAAGTTCTTGTCCACATACAGATGCAAACCATTCAGAAACTAGTTTGTCACTGAGATTATCGAAGTGTTTGCACAGCAACAACTGATTCACTCCTTCTTTTCAACATAAATTATGCAAAACCAATTTAAGACAAGCTGTGCCACTGTCATGCCAGTGACCTTATTTCACTACAGCTGTAAGGAAGTAGTAAATGTTCATCTTGCCAGCGTTTACTGCTATTATTACCTTTTACAAACCTCCTCTCATATACTCTGTTAATTATGGCGCTTGTCATCCTGAGGTTTCAAAGTTCATTTGATCATTTGTCTCTTTAAGAAAATATGTTGTCACCCTTCAAAGGTGGATATCATCAAAAGACTAAAATTTAAAATCCTCTTATCAGTCACAGCACATGTAAAAACACCAACATGATGCAAGACAAAAGGAGCTCAATAAAAAGGGGAAATCTTGTCAGCATTCCCAGATTAGGGTTTAAAGCAGCTGACTGAACAGGAAATACAGAGAATGCCTTCAAAACGCCATATTCCGTCAAAAGCCATAAGGTGGTCTGTTATCCTCCAGGCGGTGAGATTAAATTAGGGTTGGGCGAGAGAAAGAGAAAAAGCTGATAAGGCTTTTCCTGAGCGCTGCCTGTGTCCACGTGTTGGTCGGTCAGCGTCTGCTGCTAAAGACTTCCTGCAGAGTCAGGATGCACCTGCTCCGGTTGGACGGGTCTTGAGTTTTCCAAACGCGTCATGGCGGCTCCCAGTGGGGGAGAGCCCATTGTGTGAAAGCTGCTGAACTTGTGGAACAGTTTGCACCAGAACACAGGCGAGCTGTTCTGTCTCTGTCGCAGTTCTGCCCCAATCTTACAGGAGATTACAGGAAGTTCACCAAAGTCCAAAACAAACTTCACTCAGCAAAGTTTTTCTGTCTCTACAATAGGAGGATTCATTTTGTACATCTAAGTTTAAAAGCTGCATAAACTGGTTTAAATCCACTTATGGATGCAATTTTATTATTTTTATTTTACCAGGAAGTCCCAGGAAGAAACAATATAAGAACAAATTAAAAATGTCTCAGTGTCACATATTAATTAGTTGGTATAAATAATAAAAACAAAGAAAAATAAACACCCTGAAAACATTGAAAAGCTGTAAATTTAAATAATTATTTCAGTGTTTATTTAACTAAAAGCAACTGTCATGATGACACATCCAAGCGATCCTAACATCTGATTGGTGAGCGCAACTTGAATTTAAGCCAATCAGGTGAAAAGGAGAAATTCAAGCCCCACCTACTAATTGACTTTATAGAATTTAAAGGGCCAGGATATATTTACTTTATAATTCAATAAAGACAGAAATATTTAAATTATTTGAAGAATTAAAACCTAAAACAAATGAATAAAAACATTAGAATTAACTCATATTTGTTTTGTTTGTTCTCAATTTCTTAAATCTGTTGTTTTTACATCCTAATGTCGGTGGGCGGGGCAAACACTCCTCCAGTCAAGCTGATTGGTCCGTGCAGGTCAACCAATCATGTGCAAGTGTTTAATCTACTTTAATGGTCTACTGCAGAAAATAAAACATGAAATAGTTAAATGAATGCATGAAGGATTTTAATTATATAGTTATCAACAAACATAAACAACTGTAAAGTTATTAGTATATTTTATGTATTTATTTTTATTAACATTTATTTTTATTAACTGAACCAGAGTACTTCTGGCCTTTAAAAATGATTCCAACCAATTTAATTTTAAAATTTTATGAGAAATAATTTTGAGGTTTGATTAATAAACTATGTCACATTTGAAAAGTATTACGCTAAATTTGTATTTGGGCTAAAATAATTAAGCTTACATTGATTTTTCTAGGGTAGACAAAAACGAGCAGAGGTTGTACTTAAATAGCCATCAAAATATGTTGTTTAATAATTTCCAGAGGTACTTTACCTGGAAAACCGCTGTAAGGCTTCAACTGCCCACCAGCTTTAACCATTGGGTCTGTTGGAGCAAAATCTGGTTGTAGCTTAATTTTAGACCCTTGGACGTGGTTATTAAATTATAAACAGCTTCCCGTTGAAAATGCATGAACTGGAAAAACATTTCCAAGTGGTAGATAATGTGTGAGTGGGACTACAAGTCTTCAGTCAGATATTAATCTGGTGTATTGAGGAATTACCAATATTTGGAGGTAAACACTTTGTCCAATCCCTGGTTGCACAGAATAGCTTAAACGATAAGATAAAACCTAAAAATATCCACAGAGTCAATATTTATCCTTTCAAAGCACTTGATGATGGTGCAGACTGTTTAGAACAAACACCATGTTTGCCTCCCTGTTATCTCTGTCAGCGTTAATTCCAAGAAACGGATAAAACTCAGCAAATACCAAGAGCGACACATTCTGAAAATCACTGTCATCACTTTGTGTTACTAACAAGGGAATGTTGGCAACAACAAAGAAACTATGAAGCGCTGCAAAACAAATTTAATCTGTCTCAGCCTTGGTCCTGTTTCTTTCTTTCTGACTTAACTCTGTTGTCAACATTTGAGACGAATGCATCAGTGGGAAGAAGAAACAATTTCAACCTGAAATTCCCAGAAATATGTTTCTACATATTTTTTATAGATTGCGTTGGAGTTTTTCCAATGATTGCATCAATATTTTACTTTCAGCATAATGCATCTTGTGACTGAAGGTGGCCCGTTTAATTAGCGTGGTGATTTAAGGGGCATCGGTTACTGGCCTCCATGATGAACAAGGCATCATCTGTCTCCTCCAGAGGTAGACACCGGGTACTTTTGAAGTCTCTGCTTTCAGTCCTTTGAGCTCTGGGGCCTCTCTGCAGCATATCAAACGCAGCTCAGAGACAAAGATACTTTGTTTGAAGGATTTTTTTTTGATTTGCCACAAAGACAGATAGCTAATGAGGCGCCAGTGTCTAAGCTCAGATCTGGATTGAGACTGTAGTCTAAATTTCAGCTCAAAATGAGATCAGTTTGCTTTCGTAGAATAACAGGAAGACGTTCTGCAGCCTTATTTTGGCTGAATTTTAGCTTTAAAGTGCCGTGGTGTTGACTTTAATATTTGCTTTTACCAACTTTGTGTAAAACTTTAGGATTTGCTGGAGAGAAGCAATCATTAATTGAGTTGTAATTTTATGTTTTTCATTTCATACATAACACCAATTATCTACAATTGTCATTTCAATGGACGTCAAATGAAAAATAAAATCCACATAAACACAGAAGTAGATTCTATCAGAGGTGTCCAAGAAATTACTCAAGAGTAAAAAAGTTTTTAGTAAAAAGTATTTAAGTTCTGAGTAATTGATT
Organism: Brachyrhaphis roseni; assembly: GCA_903066815.1. NCBI lineage: Eukaryota > Metazoa > Chordata > Actinopteri > Cyprinodontiformes > Poeciliidae > Brachyrhaphis > Brachyrhaphis roseni. Next base: position 52,728 of record CAEFZY010069247.1, read on the forward strand.
GAAATAGCTATCATTTACTATTTAAAAATTACATCATTAGGTGGAAAATGTAAAGTTATGTGGGGATGTTGGTATTTTAGAGATCAAAACGAAAATAATTTATATGAATAACATAATTACAAAATCAGGCAAAAACAGACATTTTACCAAATCAGTTTCATTCAATATAAAACTTTTGAAACTTGAACAAAAACTGCATCTGTGTGTTTGCGTCTGGTGAATTTTTGGTGAAAACATGTTTGTTTTTCATTCAGTGGGTAGAAAATCCAGAAAATTTACTTAAATAAGAGTAGCGATACTTCATAATAAAATCTCTCAAGTAACAGCAAAAAGTACAACATGTTAAAAATGGTTTTAAAAATACAAGTTTTTCAAAAAGTTACTTAAGTAAATATAACTAGTTACTACCCAACTCAACTAACAAACTGCCACAATAAATATCTTTTACTTGTGAGTTTGAAACATGGCAAGAAATCTGCTATTACTAGAGTTTAGAATTTAGAACCAACCGACTTGGGTTGCTAAGCGATAGGCTGGGCTTAGCTGAGGTTGCTAGGTAACGGCTGGACTTTTCTGGCATTGTTAGGTGAGGGGTAGGGCCTGCTGATTTTTGACGTTATATTCTGGAGGTTTCTGAAACGAGTCACTTTTCAGACACCACAAAAAAATTAGCTTTCTGTCAGAAACTGGCTAAGTGTTTTTTTTTTTTAAGCTTTGTGGATGTTTTTAGAAGGAGTAAAAATCCAAGGCAAGTACAAAAACACAGTAAAAATACTCTTAAAAGATTTTATTTTTTTTTAAAAAAGTTACTCAAGTAAATGTAACTACTTACTACCCAACTCTGGACTCTATAAATCTCCTCTTTCACCTTTTTCCGTCAGGCACCATCACAGTGAATCATCTCTGCATCCTCTTTCTTCACACCGACTAACTTCAACTCCTTTTTCACCACATTCATAAATCTCTCTTCCTCTTTCGGCCTTCTGCCCTGTGGCTCCAACCTCTGAATCCTCCTACTAATATAATAATTTTCTCTTCTCTGGACATGTCCAAACCATCTCAGTCATGTCTCTCTGACTTTATCTCCAAAACATCTAACATGAGGTCTCCCTCTGATGCATCCTTCCTGATCCTGTACTCATCCCTTACTCACTCCAACCTGCCTGAACACACTTCACCTCCTTTCCACACTCTCCATTTCTCTGGACAGTTATTCCTAAATACTTAGTCATCTTCCTTCTTTACTTTTACACTTATTCTCCTCTTATTTACACACTTACATATTCTGTCTTGCTACAACTAATCTTCATTCCTCTCTTTTCTGGTATAAATGTCCACCTCTAGCTTTTCTTGTAACTCACTGCAGATCACAGTGTCATCTGCAAACAGCATAGTCCATAGAGTCTGACCTGAACCTTCAGACACACAGGTGACAAAAGTCGGCCTTTTGTCACCTGAAAAACATTTCCAGGATTAGAGGACTAATGTCTCAGCAAGATCTAGAGAAACTCATCCATGCATTTATATTTAGTTGTATTGATTACTGCAACAGTGTCTAAATAAATCAGTCCTCCAGCTGCAGCTGATCCAGATGCTGCTGCTGGTGTTCTGACTAAAACCAGGAAGATAGAGCACATAACACCAGCTATAAAGTCCTTACACTGGCTCCCTGTAGCTCAGAGAATACACTTTAAAACACTGTTGTTTATAAATCACTGCATGGTTTAGCACCACTAGACATTAAAGATCTGCTGTTGTTGTTGTATCAACCCTCCAGACCTCTCAGGTCTTCTGATGCTGGTCTGCTCTGAAGTACCAGAACCAGAACCAAAAGAGGAGAAGCAGCATTCCCTTCTGCACCACAAAACTAGAAAACACTTCCAGAAAACTGCAAAACAGCCGGAACACTGAGTGCCTTTAAAAACCCACCTGTTTGGAGTTGCTTTTGATTAAAAGGAACATTGATCAACATATTTAGTGTGGATGGTGAGCTGTTGACAAGATGTGATGATTATATTTGTTTCACAATTTGTGGCTGGGATGTTTTTATGATGTAAAGCACTTTGAACTGCCTTGCTGACGAAATGTGCTGCGCAAATAAACATGACCTGACGCAGAAACACTCGGCGAGGAGTACTTTCTGTGGAAAAATAAAACACGCAATTTCTCTGACCAGGAATAAGACCAATAAGCCAGGAATACTTTCTGTGGGAAAGGAAAACATCAACAACAAAAAACAACTTAAAGGTTGGTGACAAGAAACAAAAGGAATTTCATCTATGAGGAAATGTCAGCAAGCACACCAGTTCCTTGAGTGAAGAGCTATTTGTTTTGACTCAGACTTTATCAACCAGAATCAGGTGAAGCATTAGCAGATATTACTGATTACAAAAGAAAGCATAATTAGTATTCTTTTATTCACCACAGCTGCACCTCGCTGCAAAATCTTCAAAAATAGAATGTGTTTATTCCAGTCCGATTCAAAATATTTCTGTCTGATCTGATATGATTTGGATACAATAAGACCAACTCTTGTTTTTCTGTTTTGTTTACAAAAACCCAGCATGTGGAAATGTTGTTACCATTACTTTTTTTTTAAAAAGAACTGACGCATCCCCTCACATGAGCCTTCAGTGATTTTCCAGACAAGTATGGCAACATGCTTTGCAACTGACTGGCGATCTTTATCAAGTGAAACCTAACCGCTGCTGTGTACAACGTCTTGCAACATTGTGAAAAGTTTTGATCCGCAAGTTTGTCCTACTTAATCCTTGAGAAAAAATACAAGTACGAGATCTGATGTGAGGCTTTTTTGTGTTAGTTGAACAGTAAAGTCACCTGCCCCACATTTAACAGTGCATGCTAAAATCAAAAATACTAGATTTAAAATGGATCGAAGAGAAAAGTTTGCTCACATTGGAAACCAAAAACACCTAAATATCTCCAATTTTGTTGCTGATTATGGTTAAAATTACAAATTTGAGAATTTCAAGGGCAGAATCCATGTCGAATAATTTAAAACTCATTATCACAACTGAGAGATTTTATAGCATTAAAATGTGGAATAAATTATAAGATAAGATTACGAGAACATGAATCAGAGTGAAGTTGTCGATCTTATGGACATTTATAGGCTTACATTTACTTATTAGAGTAGAATTAATGCTAAATGCCTGAATAATGACAAATAAATTTGTTGCTAGTCATTCACTACTTTCCTCTAATCTAAAGGTTTATGTCGATTTTCTTAGTATTTGGTAAAGTCATTTTTTACATTGTATGGCTTGGGTCAAACATTTTGGTTTTCTTCCACACGTTACTCCCTTCAGCTTGCTGGATGTTTGGCCCATTACTCCTCACGGAACTGGTTTAACTGGGTCAGGCTTGCAGGCCATCCTGCTCACACACACGCAGACACACACACACCTTTTCAGCTCGGCCCATAAATTCTTCTCTTGTACTGAGATCAGGGCTTTCAAAAGGCCACTCCAAAACATTGACTTTTTTTTGTCCCAACTAACTTGGGGGTATGTTAAGGGTGACTGTCGATCTGAAAGACTCACTTGTGCCCAAGCTTTTACTTGGCTGACGTCTTAAGATGCTAATTTCCTCATCAAGGGGACAAGCAGTTACTTTTGGAATAATAGCTTCTCTGTGGATAATAAAACTCCTAGAAATATATATATATATATTTATCAATGCTATTGTACAGTTGAAAAAATGCACTTTCACCAAATACCAATGTGTATAAACTTCTTTGTTGTTATTCGTTCTACTATGAGGTTATTTGTTCTGTAGATCAATACTTTATTAGTCTGTAATGTTTGTTGTATATACACTAATTGGTGAATAATAATTAAAAAAGAACTTCTGACTTGACCTGAAATTCTTTTTGAGATAGGAGTTTCCAATAATGACGTATTCTATTCATCTCAAACTATTGGCTAATTTCAGCTTTTTGATGTCAAACAGCCTAAAAAAAATTAGATGTTGTGCCATGTTGAAAAACAAAAAACAATAAGGGGAAAAAAAGGAGGCCGATTTTTACCAAGATTGGCATTAAAGTCATGAAGACGTAAAATGATGTGATGCGTAACTAATTAGGTTTAAACTCAACAAGGTGAGAGAATTTATATAAAAAAAAAAGAGTTAATTCCTGTGTTGTCATATGTCACCTTGGGTTTCATGGCAGGGAAAAAATATCCTCCAAAAACCTAAGATCAAAACCAAAAGAGGGCTGTGGGAGTGAAGGCGATAAGAGGCTTAACACTGGCTTAGAGGCTGTGCACACCTTGTATTTACTGAATTTACTGCCACTGTCTAAAAACTGCAAAAGACGAAGGAAGTGAGGAATGTAGCGCTGCATAGAGTTTATCATGCTCTTTACGTTAAGTAACAGAAAAAAATAAAACCTCTTAGTTAGTGGATGTGCAAAATACAAATAGGTGTTTTACACTAAATGAAGCATATGTTTTAGAAAAAAAAATTATATATTTCAGCACATATGAAGGCTTTCGTTTCAGATGTAGAGTAACTTGTGGTTCAACTGTTTCCTAAATACATTAGACACAAAATTCGCATTTTGCATGTTTTTGTACTTCCATTTGGGTTTCTGCTGCTTCTAAAAACATCTAAAGCACTTTAAAAAAACCCACCCAATTAGTTTCTGACGGTAAGAAATTTTTTTTTGTCTTTTTGGTGTTTGAAAAATTACTCATTTCAAAAACCTTTGGAATATAACGTCACCTAACCCTCACCTAGCAACCCCAGCTTTGCTGTGAGAGGCCATTACCTAGCAACTGTTACCCAGCAACTCCAGCTGAGCCCAGCCCATCACCTAGCAACCCAAGTGGAGCTCCAGCAGGTTTTGTCAGTCAATCTAGTAACAGCAAATTTTCTGCCATGTTCTAAACTCACGAGTAAAAGACTGTTATTGTGGTAATCTGTGAGCAGTCGGGTAGTAACTAGTTACCTTTATTTGAGTAACGTTTTGAAAGAATTTTACTTTTAAAAGCATTTTTGGTATGCTGTACTTTTTACTTTTAATTAACTGAGTAATTTTACTATGAATTATTGCAACTCTTACTCAAGTAAACTTTCTGGATACTTTACCCACAGTGAGTAACTTCACTGAATGAAGAACAAGTTTGTTTTAACCAGAAATTCAACAGACGTTTTGGAAAACCTGCAGTTTTTGGTAAAGATTCATGATTTTTATATTGAAATAAATTGATATGGAATCATTTTGATAACATTTTTTTTCATTTTTGGTCTTTAAAATGAAGGACCAAAAAACTATCAAAATTTCTACATAACTTTATGTTTTGGTCCATCTGATGATGTAGGTTTTGAATATTAAATAACTGATGCTTTGATCTGTCACTCAGTACTTGAGTAGCCTTTTTACCAAATACTTTTTACTCTTAATTGAGTAATTTCTTGGACGTTTTACTTTTTACTTTAGTAAAAATATGCTGAAGTAGTGCTAATCTTACTAGAATAAAGTTTTGGCTGCTCTACCAAACTCTATCGCTTATATATCTTTATGTTGTTGCTACTAAATATCTCTTATACTGTTGGTCCATAAGAATAAACTTTCAAATGAAACATTTCATGCAACTGAACTGTTAACTATTTGAAGGAAAAGTAAGAAAGAATAGTATAAATAAATTAATAAATTCACTATTTCTTTCTTTTTACCCTTTCTTTTTATTTGTGTGTTTCCTTTGTAAACACACAAATAAATTATTAAAAATTATTTCAGAGGACTCAAACTTGCTTTATGGTAAAGTTTAAAATAGTTTGGTACCCGGTCTTAGTTTTTAGGAGCCTTGTCATTGGATGTAACATATCTGCTGGGTGGCAGGGCTTTAATTTATTTTGATTCATGGCTGTGAGGGCAAGAGGACGTAACCCACCCCCACACTCACATCCCCTCACCCACTGCGCTGGAGTCTGGTTCTCACAGAAAACTCTCAACCTGATTGTTTCACTTTACTCCAAGCCTCTGAAATGGCAGCAGGGAACAACTGATAAGACTTCTGCTGGACCCAAACCTTAACTTGTTTTTTTTTGTTTTTTTTTCAGATAACCTAATCTGCCTCCTCTGATAAGACGAAGTGCAGACTGCACATTCAGAGATGAGCCATGCTTTCCAAGACAAGAGAAACAGAACTCTTTGGAAGTGATCCATGACTGAACAACCTTTTAAATCTGTCAGATCAATGTAACCAAGCAGAAACCTCCAGCTTAATAACGCAGAAGCTGCATTAGAAAAAGGCAATCTCTGTCTGCTGAGTTCTGGCCGGAGTGGAGACTGTTAATCACTGAGGAACATCAATATCTCTGGCCTCCATCCTCCCCTCATTCCAGATAATAAATGCCTAGTTCAATACTCAGCTATGTCTTTCTTATAGTTAATTAAGTCGCAGTACAAACTCAACTCATGTTGTGGCTCTTTAAAAACCCCAGTCAGTGGTAATGCCAACAGCGGGGGAGTCACACTGCTCATAACGAGGAGGCCGGCAGCAGCTCGCTTCATTACCCAGAGGGGAGGACAACAACGAACCAGCTGTGAAGTCAGGACCTCTCATTCTCTTCTGGAACGAAGCAGTGTCGTTTCACTGCAGATTTAATTACAATGCAATGTGATTCCAATCAGAACAACTGAATTTTGAGGTACTGTGAAGTGAGAGTTTCTACATTTGGTACACAAACACGACCAAGAGGAATCTTCAACAGACTTCAGACGTTTCAAAGTTGACTTTAAAAACAGTACATGCTCAGTAGACAGCTTTCCAGAGACACACGTTTACTTTGCTTGTTAAGATGAATACCAAATTGACCAATCACAAGGTAGCAGCTCAATGTATTTAGGCATCTGGAGACAGTGAACATGATTTCTAACTAAGCATCAGGATGAGGGAGAAATGGTATTTAAAGGTGAACTAATATGCTTCCTTGAACATGTTAGGATAGGTCTATGGGCTATTTAAAGCATGCTTATAGCATTTTTTTTGCACAAAATCATTGTCAGATTACAAGATTTCAGTCTGATCAGCTCTGACTATTCTGAGCTCTTTTCAGGATTAGCTGTTTTAGTTCCTCTTGTCACTTTAAATCCAAATAAGCTGCTCCAACTCAAAGTTCACACTTGCACATAAAAATGGCTGCGAACAGATACACAATTATACATCCCTACATCTTTGAAAAGCAGAAGTAGAGCCTCCTGCACAACCAACAAGAATGCAGCAGATGGTTTCAGAACGGTAAGTCAACAACAAAACATTGTCTTTTCCAGCAGCCATTGTACACCTCGTACAGCGGTAAAACCAGCTGGCCAAATATGCTGGAACTCCTCTTGGTTGCTAGGTAACGGTCTGAGCTTTTCTGGGGTTGCTTGGTAACACATGGTGTCTGCTGATTTGTGACATTACATTCTTGAGGTTTTTAAAATGAGTCATTTTCCAGACATATGAAAAATATTCACTTTTTTGAAGCACTAGGACTGTTTTTAGAAGCAATAAAAGCCCAAATATGCTATTTTGTATTATACTTGAAGTAATTTTGAACATGGATCGCATTGTTGTTGGTGCCTACTGGACCAGAAAGGCATCTCCTGTGGGTTTCACATACAACAATGAATAGTCCAAAAAAGAAAAAATATTCAACAAGCGGCAGTTCATTGAATACTGGTTAAGACCGGCTGAAGATGATAGAAAAGTGACAATAACTAATATAACTTGTTGCGACTGAAGTGTGCAGGACACACAACATGTGGAAATATGAGGCAGATGGTCAAGTGCCACCTCTGTCTGCTAAGAACAGAAAACCGGGTCAGCAAAATTGGACAACTAGAAAAACGTTGCCTTGTCCGATGAGTCTCAGGTTCAGCACATCCAGATGGTGAGGTCAGAATTTGGTGTAAACAACCTGAAAGCATGAATCCATCATGTCTTGTATCGGTTGAGTTTGTGGAGGTGGTGTAACGGTATCTGGATTATTTTCTTGGCCTACTTTGGACTTTAGTCCCAATTTGGCATTGCTTAAACACCCAGAGACCGTGCCCATCCTTTTATAATCACAGTGAACTCATCTTCTGACGGCAACATCCAACAGTAAAATGCATCGTATAACAAAATTAAGATCATCCTAAACTGGGTTCTTGACTGAACAGCTGCTGGTCTTCCAACAATGAGGATTTCCCAACTATCCCCTTTAGTGGGAAGACCTCACCAAGACCATCCAGTGGTTTATCTTTTTCTCTCTGTAATTTGATTTTAATCCAATATAAGACTTAAGTCTCTGTTCTCTGAGAATGTAGCCTCTTTAAAAGCCTCCTTATTTTTTCTCCAAACAGTGGATACCCACCTAGTCGAAGTTCAGTATTCACGGATTCACCTATTAGCAGATTACGATGGAACGTAACTCAAAATTTTTAGCAAAAACCTACATATTCACAGACTTTTTGACATGCTGTAGGCTGGTGTTTGCAAAGCAACCAATCCACGACCACATTATATTCTCCTTGGCACTCATTGGCTGTATGCCCAAGACTGAAGATAAGAAAGACTGTAGACATAAGCATCTCCGCTAATGCTAAGAAGGTTTCCACTGAGCGTATTAATGCATGTTATGGTATATTTGATTTGCTGTTGGGACTACTAAATACTCAGCTATAAGCGTGTTTATACAGAGTTTCAATACAGAGAGTCCACTGTAATCTGTCTTTTATAGGCTCAATCAGATTTAGTGAGGCTTTACTGCAAAACATCTAAATTTATTATACGTCTTTAGAGACACAGGTTTCAAACACAAATAACTCAGTAGGCCAGTCATGGTCGCTTGCTAAATATTAACTTGAATGTCTGCTTTGACCTCAGCTACAGTTTATCCATTTCCATCTTCTTCACTGCAGTTTATCTCATAACAGACGTGTAATTAAATATCTGAGGAGAGAAGCTGTGACCTCTGTGTGAACCCATGTAGCTGCTTCCTCTCCCCCTCCGTTTGGGAATTCACTTCATCACTGACTCGGCTGAGAGGCTTTTAGGTGAATCGTAGACAGTTTCTGATTTGAATTTCAATTAGCACACAGAGGGCAGAGCGTCGAGACAACAAAACTGTTTTCTATGCCCAAAAACAAGTTACGGTGTGAATAAATATGAAAGAGATCCACCAGAATTTAAAAAGCATTTTTCCATTTACTCACTCCAGACTTTATGTTTATTACACGTTAAAATATCAACAGCTAATCTTTCCCCAAAAATGATTTGCTAAATTTCTCTTCTCATGTTTTATGGATCATTTTTGAAGCATTCCCAAACATCTCTGAGTCCGTTGGCCGCCACATATTTTCCCCTCTGCACCACGTGCAAACAGAAAGCACTGGGGACCACAGTCTAAATCCATTATAATCCCCTCTGTCCAAACAACACCAAAGACTGATTTCACAGGCTTCTGCCTCACAAAGCCCACACTGGAGGGGGACACAGCTCTTTGTGCACCAGATTTGTGTTTGGACACTGGTTGATGTGCGGCTGTGAAGCTCTGGGTTGCAGGTCAACAAGGTAGAGAGAGTAAAAAAGCTATTTTAGCATTTTCTTAGTAGCGAACGGTTTGCAACTGGTGGTACTCCAGCTGTCGACAGTCGTTCACTCTCAGAAGGAAGAGTTGGAGGTTAAAGAGCAGTCATCAATACAAACAACAAGGCTTTCGCACAGGCTGGACATGAAATGGCACTACTTAAAACCCATCAGGATACGTGGCGAAAGCAACCACTTGAAAACACAATTTATATTCTGTTTGTGATTTAGATTACAAGCTTCACTCAGAACAGAGATTAAGTCAAGAAAAAGGACATTGCATTGCAAACATACAGTACTAAATGTTCATCACATGCTCTTATTTTGATATCTTGGTGCAGAATGATCCCTAGTTGGTTTTTAGTGCTATGAATAGATTCATTATGTTTTGCCAGACTTTGATTTTATCAGATCTGTTTTACAATAACTTGAAGTACTTCATTTTTGTCTGTCTTTCACTTTTTCACATTGTTGTGAAGGACTTTTGGATCATTTTTAAATTTTTGCACAAAGCTGCACAACAAATATATATATATATATTTTTTTTAAATAAAATATATATATTTTTTACATATTTGTTAAAACTGTCACTATGTTGGAACAGCATAGCATAGCAAAATCAAGCTCCTCTGCCTCCCTGCTAACTAGAAACAACCAATCAGATGCAGGAGGCGGGTCTTAGCGCTATATGGCGCCGCTGATTCTCCCTCTCAATCTTGTGTTCTGCTACGCTGCAGGTAGCAGCTAGACTGTTGTGAATGCTAGGCTAGTTAGCATGGCGGCTAAATGGTTTTCCCGTAACGGAAAGCCGTTTATCCGTTTATTAGCACATGAGTACATGCGGTTGATTGACAACGCTAAGACCCTGCTCCTGGCTCTGATTGGTTGATTTTGACTGGGAGGGGTGTAAGTCTTAAGACAACAATAGTAGTCAGGCAGAGGAGATTCATATTTTCACAGATTATCTGTCATAGCGTCACAACATGGTGAAAGTTTTAACAAATACATTAAAAAACATATTTTTTATAAAAGCTACATACTGCAGCTTTAAGCAAACACTCAAGTGAGTAATTGTGACCAGAGCAGAGGGCACTGAGGGGCAATAATGTGGTTTTCACGAAGGAACTTCCCAGGCAGGAAAAGCAAACCAGAGATGTTTGGGTTCTAAACCCTCGAGGATTCTGGAAATCCTGATGAATGGATTTAACTTTGGCTCAAAACATTTAGGGAGACAATAAATAGTGAATGCTGTACCTCAGTATCCATACTGTTACTGCTACCAGAGTTGGGTAGTAACTAGTTACATTTACTCAATTACATTTACTTGAGTAACTTCATTGAAAAAATTTATTCGTAGGAGTTTTTTTTACTGTGCTGTACTTTTTATATTTACTTGAGTAATTTTATTATGAAGTATTTCTACACTTACTTGAGTAAATTTTCTGGATTCTCGACCCACTGAATGAAAAACATGTTTTATCCAAAAATTCAGACACACACCTGCAATTTTTGTTAAAGTTTTATAAAAAATTTTATTGAAATAAACTGATTTGGAAAAATTTTCTTTTGCCTAATTTTTGGATTTTTGTTACTTATATAAATGATTGTCAATTTGGTGCGTAAAATACCTAAATTTGTACTTAACTGGTTCGTCTGATGATGTAATTTTGAAATATTAAATGATTGATAATTGAATCAGTTCCTCAGTACTTGAGTAGACATTTACCAAATACTTTTTACTCAAGTAAATCTATGTTGAAGTAGGGCTACTCTAACTGGAGTATAATTGTATTCTGCCCACCTCTGACTGCTACTAAATGATCTTAATGTAGATTAAACTTATTTACTTTAGCAGAGCTTTGTTTTTCGCTCCCTCCTGCAGCCTGTGGATTAATAAAACAGACTTTTCCACAGACTATAGAAACAGGAGTACACTTCTTCAGCGCCTCTCTCCTCTTCCTCCCCCTCTCCCCTTGCAGGTGGCCCCGTTTTCTACTTTCAGCAGGGCTGCAGGAGGAATTCACATGTAAATAGGCCACCAGCTCTCAATAGACTGCAGGGAGAAAAATGAATCTCATCATGATAACCTTGCATAATAATTACGCTTCAAGTGTGCATTTACTGCACACTTTTTTTTACAAGATGGGATAAAAACTGAAAACCCGGCAGATTAACAGAACCCCCTGGAGATGCGTTTATGGGGAAATAAAGAGGGGAGTGACACGCAGGCAACACTAAAACCTCATGGTATGCATTTAAGATTGTGTTGCGTCTTTTACGAGAATGTTTTGGTTAGTCCCATATGTGCACAAACTCTGGTTCCAAAAGAAAATATCTGATTTCATACAGGTCTTAGTAAGGCTGTGTTTGGGGACACGGAGTGAAGCTGGGAGTCCTAAATGTCTACCCAACAGGTTTAGAGAAAAAATCCTCAGAAACACCTTCAGATCCCTGCACTTGTTCTTGGATTTTGACCTAATTTCTCAGCTAGTTATTTAAATGTCCCATCTCAAGTTTGATTTGTTTTCAAAGTTGGGCTTGTCTCAACTTGTAAAAAACTTCAAAGTTCTTTACAAGTCCTGTTAACTTCAAATTTAACAGGACAAACTGTCCTTATTAACAACAATAAATAACTTTGTGCTGATTATTTTTGCATAAATCTTGCCTTTAAAGAAGTAAATATGCTCCACAAAGAAAACAATCCAGCTATGACAAACGACTAATAAAAGTTAACATGAATAACAACTATAACAATAAATCTTTCTACAGAAGATGGGCTCTACGGAGAGGTTATAAGCAGTTTATTCTACAGTTTGTACCTGCAGGCTAAAGCAAACAAGTCAGGTTCAAAACAAACAGACCTTTAGCACTAGCATCGATTAGCGTAGCTCAACTCTACACAGTTTTGGATGTCTGACCATTACAACTAAGTAACAGACCAATAAATGACCAACTCATTTGATTAATATTTGAATCTTAAATATTTTCATCAGCTGAAAGCAGAACATTATCATATTTAACAGGAGTAAGGGTATAAAAGATGGCGTCAGAAAGAGCGGGAGCTTCTTAAAGAGACAGAAGCCCATTTCCAAGACGACAAACTGCAAAGTCAAATTTGACATAAAGTCTTTCACAAAAACTGTGAATATTTCGCAAAGAAAAACTCCCAATATTTTTATGCTGCCATGAAAACACACAAAGCAAACTTTCAGACATCGTTTCCAATTAACCGATAAGCAACGGTTTACGTGAAACATTTATCAAACACAAGCACTCTAAACAATAGCAGTTATAAAAATAAAGCATTTCTATAGCCGAAAGTAACAATTACTTGATTGTTCTATAAAATAATAATGCGCCTTTAAAAATAAATACATAAATACTGCAATTAAGAACCCTTAAACTGTAAATGTTTCTTTGTGAGTTCTTCTTGTCTACAAGAATGCATTTTAATTTCATTCCAGTTTGTAATTAGCCTCTTCCTAATAACAGCAGAGGCTGTGACTCGTAGGGTTTACAACCATTTCCTCATTCAAAATGAGAAAAACAAACTTAGTTTTCTATGAACAAACTTCTTTGTAAAAAAAAAAAAAAAAAAGACACGAGCTAATGAATGAGCAGTGGCATGTAGAAGGGACTGCATGATAAGGAGTTTCTATCTTAAACTGTATAAGGGTGAGACCATGCTGAGCAACACAACCAAGATATCCTTAAGAGAAAACTCAGAAGGTTCTGAGAAAACGTGAAGTCCCAGCAGCTCCGCCCACCTTGTAATGCCGTACCAGAACATGTTGTACTTGACGCATTGAGTCGTACCGCAATCCAACTCAACGAAATAACTGCCAAACTCAAATATGCCCCAGGCTTATAGTGGCACAATCCCAGTTCCAAAGAAACGCAACAAAAAAAGGTATGAAGAGACACATTAAAGTGCCTCTTATCACGTCAAAAAGAAACAGCCTGAAGTTGCTCCAATAAACATTTCCTGAACACTTTAAGAACAACAAGAAGGGGTAAAAGGTCAGATAAAGCAAAATGTGATTTATGCTGCATTACATTAAACCATGTCAGCAACAACAAAACCCAAGGGAGGAACTGTGCTCTCTGACAACGATCCCCTGGTGAGTGCCTTGGCAGAAAACCTATGAGCTGAGTGCTGTGTGCACAAAGCAGGACAGGACACACGTTAAGGAAAGTAAGGGTGTAGTGGGCAGAGACGAGGAAACAGAGGGAATACCTTTGCTCTTAAAGGTTTCCTTCCTCGGCAAACAAGTTGGGTAAGATGCACCTGGTCAGGGGACTATTACCATTCCTGTTTTGCTGTGAAACTTTTTGTTTTGTGCTTTCAAACAGGAGAGCACACTGTTTTCTATTCTGAAGTTTACTCATCTCCTTTTAGAGACAGCCACAATAAGCAAAGATCTTATTAATCATAAGGTTAATAAGATCTTATTAATATATTGTCTCAGATATTTGCGGTGAGGTAACATGTGAATTGTCCACCTGCATCATAGTGCTATTTTAGACAAGCAGCTGCTTTGTTAGGCTTAATTATTTCAAAGGGATGCAAAAACAAGTGGTGTTAATGCATAGAGTCACATATCCAACTGTAATCCAAAAATACTCAGACATGCTGCCTTCTCCGCAATGTCCTGCCCCAACCTGTTCCACTGGGCTTGGCCTGCAGACTGTAACACCTTCCAGCTTATAGGCAGTGGAAGTAATAAAAAAAACTACATACCTCTGTACAGATGTAAGATTTCTATGACGTAAAAATAACAAAAGAAAATCATTTCAGAATCTTTAGCACCTTTGATTTGGCTAGCAACTTGTTCAATGGGATTAAAAATAAAGGGAAACTATTTTGATTCTATTCACACTATGCAACTATGTCACTTAATCATTCCAGATGCCATGATGGATGTCGGAAGTGAGAGACTGAAATTGTTTTCCCAAGTTGTTTTCGCCCGTTTATTCATGGTTTCTACTTGTTCAAGTCAAGCTTATTTGTCTGTGAAAGTAACACACCTGGTTGGGGCTCATAGACAGCCGTATTTACAACAATTGGAAACAGCTAGCTTAGAAACCGACCAGTACCTCTTCCCTCCTGATGTGTTGATCAAATTACAGACTTTGTCTGTAATTTGACAACAAATTACAGACTGAACAGACTCTGTTAACTCTGTTCAGTTAACAGAGTCTTTAACTGAACTGATAAACAGTTCAGTTAAAGACTCTGTTAAAGTGCCTCTTTCTTAGTTGGATCTCAGGAAAAACTAGGGAGAGCTAGTTGATTTGCCTAAAAAGTCGGTTAGATTTTCTCTTTTAACTCTTTCTACAAAAAACTGGATTATAAAAGTCTTCAGTCTGCTGCTTTGGTCTCAGCTGGATAATTTTGTATACAGAGTCTTTATAATTCATTTTATTTGTTGTGTTCTCACATCGTTATGCCATTATTACCACTGTATTACTTGAAAATGGTCCCAAAACAACATTATCATTTATTGCAATAACTTCTGGGACAATCTAACGTCCATGAAAATTTGTTATTGTGACAGGCTTATGTAGTAGTTAATAGGTAGTCAGAAAGGTTCGGCTGAGAAGTATGTGAATAAAACACCATCAAACAGGAAGTAACTTTAAGTTGTTGTATTCAAATTCATATATTTGCATATGTTTAGGAAGGTATTCAATAATAATAATAATAATGAATATTTTTCTATAAGCAATAAACACAACAGCAAAACAACAACAAAAATAAACCCAGATGACACACAAGAGGTTTTTTTTTAATTCTAAGTCCGTTCTTTCGTATGCAGGATGATTAATGGTCCATGAATCAATAATCCGAATGTTTTTAGTCCATGATCCAAGGCAATAGATCCGGAAAAGGAAAGTAGTTTGGTTCAATAAAGTTCTACCGCAAAACTGCGGTGATCCAGTAGCTCGCCATCCTGGGTTGAAACAGGGGGTGGAAAAAAATAACCCTGACCTAAACAAGGTCATGAATAAAAACATAAATTAGCATTCACATTTAAACGGGTTAAACTGCTATCCAAAAATAACTAAACATTCGTCAAAGAAATAGGTTCTCTATTCCATAAAGCATTTTTCAAGTTACAGATCAAATTAAAGTGCACTTTCAAGCTTAATGTAAGTTTAATTGACTGTAGAGTCAATTAAACTTAATTGACTTAAGCATTATTTCTATAAACAACAATGAATTGGTCTTTAGTTTTGTTGTGCAACTTCAAATAATGAACCAATTCCAGAGTTCTATAGGCCGTCTACAAAATCAATGAAAAGAATCCTAAAAGGATAAATTTACAAAACTCATAGGGCTTAATTAATACTTTAATGATCTATCTTCTATTCGGCCACAAAATGAACAGAAAGATAATCTTTTAATCTATAAGGCATTTTTTTTGTCACCAATACATGGATTTTGAGTGGGCGTGTCGCTGCCGCATTTCTACTATTAAAAAAAAAAACAAAGTACGTAAAATAAACGGCTCACCGTCGAGTGGTTGCCAGAAAACATCCAATACAATCCTTCGGCTGTGTTAATTTGGCTCGATTCAGCAATATTCTTCAACGATTTTGGAAAACGCCAAGCACAAGCAGCTAGCCACAGCTACAGCAGCAACAGCAACGGAGGAGATCCGAGTTCACCTCTCACCCGGAACCTAAAGTGTCCTGTCAGTTTGACCCGCCAAAATAAAACATGGGTTGATTATTTCTGAGTTGGTTACATTTAGTCGAAGTGAACTCTAGTGTGGTTTGAATGCATATGTGTTTGCAAAGCGGATTGGAGACTGCTCCAAAAGCAGGAAGCGGATTATAGCACAGTGCATTCTGGGTAAATACAATCAAAGCAAACGACTGAGTTTAGTGCTACTCGGACAAATAGTTAATGGATTTTTACCGACAACAAAAGAAATCCTACTACCACTAAAATCTGAGACCACTCCATTTTTGTTTACATTCTGTGCAGAAGAAAGTCTTCTGAGATTCTGGTGTCGTTTCCTTCAGGAGCTTTTGGTGTAGCGCCCCTAAAGGCAAGGAGGGGAATAGGCTTTTCACAAGTTTGGTTATTTAGAGCAGTGTTTTTCAACCACTGTGCCGCGGCACACTAGTGTGCCGTGGGTGATCGTCAAGTGTGCCGTGGAAATTATCCA
>CAEFZY010069254.1:0-15262 GCA_903066815.1 Brachyrhaphis roseni
TCAGGCTGGGATGCGTTCACTGACTCAGGCTGGGATGCGTTCACTGACTCAGGCTGGGATGCGTTCACTGACTCAGGCTGGGATGCGTTCACTGACTCAGGTTGCTTCCATCATTTTCAGACGTTTATGTCCAGATTTATCATCTGTCTTCTGCTGCAGAATTATGACGCATGTTTTACGTCAACTACGTAAAAGTCGGATAAACTGCGACGTTCAGACTGCAGGCGCTTTGGAAACGATCGGTTTTAGTTCCACATCTGGAAGAGGAACAGATAACTAAACATTAATTTAGCTCTTTTTTGGGCCAATGTTAATATTTCTACGTTAAACTGGAACATATATACTTTCCAAATGAAAAGTCGACCACATTACTAATGTTGCATCTCTGCTCCAAACTACCCACAATGCAATGCTGCATCACTGTCACATGACCAAACCCCTCCACAAACACAAACAGCAACAAGATGGAAATAAACACCAGTTTCTAAATATCTAATATCATTTATCGGTTCCATACGGTGAGAAAAACTCACAAACTTAACGACACTGATGTAGAAGAAAGGAATAGAAAAGTTAGGAAACCCCAAAATCCGGACAGGTTTGGGTTCATCTGTCAATTTAACCAAATTCTGATCACATTCTTTCACCACAAAGGCATCAAGAACAATTACAATTTACAGACATTTTCTTCGTCATCAGTGCTTTCAAAAGTTGTGATCATTTGGATAACAATTCCTGTAATATGGCCACCAAAGGACTGCATGGACGAAATATTGAGCCGTTATATTATGAAGCCAAGTAAATCCATTCAGGCCAATGGAGTCCCTTTGCTGCTGGCTGGTAGAAATAATGTTCATATTAAACTCAACGTGAGTCCAGAAGCTCTCTGCTGTTTCTGGACGTTTTCTTTGGACTTTGGTTGCCGTTTTACTCGCTCAGTTCAGTCTGAGGAAAACTTGGGTTAAATTATGGGATGGAGCAGCTCCAGGTGTCCATCGGTCCATTTCCTGATGATGATGGAAGGACTGAACTGGTACCAGGGTAAAAGGTCAAGCTGATGCCAGCTGATAAAGGCTGAGATGGTTTCAACATAAATCTGATCAACAGTCTGGATGGGAATTTCTCTTTTTCACTCATTTCTGAACCTCCAGGTTTTTCTTACTGTTTAAACAAACAGAATCAATCGTCTGGGAATTTAAATGTTTTTCTTTTTTGCTCACTTATCCGGTCCTGGAAATACTCTAATCAGATTCCAGTTTTACAGGATCCCAGGAAGTGACCCGGAGGCGCTGACCGTTACCTGTCTGCTGTCACACAGCCACGCAGGCTCACGCACACCGGACCACGCACCGCTGCCGTGACCTCCTCCCGGTGGCGGCTCTTTCTCCGCCTCCAGACAGCGGTAGAAAGCTGCTGCTATTTGCGGAGGGAGTCGCTCTGCAGCCGCACCAGCAGGGCCGAGCTGTTAGCCGCTAGCAGCTAGCCAGTGGCCATCTTGTTTACGGAGAACCAGCGGGGCTAGCTGCAGCTAGCATCCCGCAGAAAGTGAGAGTGAGGCGGCCGCAGGAGGAGACACGGCGGCCTCCTTCAGGCTGCCTGGCCGCTTTATGCATCTCACAGGCAGGCTGCGGGCAGCAGAGACCGGCTGACACCCCGACACGAAGCCACAGAACCGGGGGCGATACGAGCGGCGGCCCGGTCCTCCGTCCGACCGTTAACAGGCTCCGAACCGAGCGGAACTCCGAGGCTCGGGGCTGGGGAGAGGGAAATCCCCGGAGAGGGAGGCTCTTACCTGCGGGTGGCCCGCTTCATGTTCCGCTATCCTGGTTCTGCTCGGTTCGGTTCGGCTTCCCCTCAGCAGCGGTAGCTCAGTCCTCCGGACCCGCCACGTCCACCTCGGCAGAACACCCTCTCCTCCTCCTCCTTCTTCTCCTCCTCTTTCACTGACTAATTCCCCTCCCTCCTTCCTTCATACCTTCCTTTCCTCCCTCCTTCCTCCCGCTCGTGCACACACATACCCGTTCAGGCGGGTATCTGGGTCACCATGACAACGGCGCCAGTAGGTGGGTACAGCTGTGAGTGCGCGCGCAGAGCGGGCACGCGCAGTCATCTCGCGCTCTGCCTTTTGATCTCCATTGTTCCGACTGCACGCGCCGATGTGCTAATTTGAATTAGTGAATGAATGAGGAGCAGCACGCGCCCCGCTGAGCCGGGGCAGCCAGGGCACGAGGCAATTCTCTGACGTCACTACGTCCCAAAGATATGTTTGTTTTCTTAAGGGAACCAAACACATTTCAGAATGTTTTAGTTATATTAGCGTTTAAATAATTAGCTTCTTTATTAATATCGAATTATTAGTTTTATTAATTCAATCTGAGCTTTAATTTAAATAATGACATTAATATTATGTGCTATTATTTTTATTCCCATTTCTTTTGTCAGTTTTTGTGTTTTCTAATTTATATATCAAAATCAAATATGTTCATATTTTTTGTTTTCATTTATTCTTATTTCAGACTTAATACTTTCATATGTGGTAAACCCTGATGACAGAACTAAAAGCCAGCAGGCTGCGATGTGTTGTTGGTAACATTTATTTAGATTTTTACATTAAAAGTACCCGGTCTCATCGACTAAAACAGGTCAGAAATATTAGAAACGAAACAAAAACACCTCCACCGTGGCCTTCATCATCATCATCACATCACCAGTTAAATAACAGACACAGAGCATGAATTAAAACAAACTGATGATTGGTCTGCATTTCTTCTGATGAAGGCTGAAGGCTCCATGCTCTTCATTACTCATGTTCAGACTGAAGAAACGTTTACATCGATTCATCAGAATTACAAAAAACACGCTATATTTTATAAAAGTATTGCATCAAATCCAAACAAACACAGAGATGAACTTTCTTTGTCAAACAGTTCATCAACATCATACAGGAAGTAGAAACAAGATGTCCGAAGTACAAAAACAACGAGGAAATCCATAAGAATATGAACATCAGTCACGTTTGGCTGCATTAATAAAAACAGATAGTTCTGTAAAAAAAAAAAAAAAATCAAATTAAAGATATTTAAAAACGTCCCTTTCACCCCCACACCTGCATGGAACATCAGGAGGACCGAGAGTCATTCCCTGAGGAACGCCACAGTCTGTCCGTCTGTCCGCTCCTGCTCAGGTGACCTTTTAGTCGCCTCTGCACTCGCTGCCGGAGGTTCAACAGTAACATGGTTTTCTCTTCAAATAAAACAACAAAAACAGCTGAAATATGTACACGTTCACGGCGTCTGAATGCGTCTCAGAGGACGTCGTGAACCCGACGTCACGGCGCCCAGCCTCCTTTAGAAACGTCGGGCAGAGAGACGGGCACCCGCTGGAAATCGGCTCAACTGGGGAAATCTAAACTTTAAATCTGACTGAATCGTTCCAATACTTAAATTATTGCTTTATCTCTGAAATATTACATCAGATCAATCAAACTTTATGTTAAAATGTTCCTAAATGTTGGTTTACATTGGGAATATTTTGATATTAAAACAATCTGGATAACAGATCGCTCCGATGTTTTAATTTCCACACGGGTGCATTTCTCTCTCATGGCTTTGTAAACATGACAGGAGGAGCAGTGATTGGTTCAAGAGGTCACATGATCACAGCGGCTGTTGGAGGACACCAGGTAACCTCCAGGTAACGCTCACCTGGTTCCAGTTCTCCTCCGAAACCGGATCAGAACACTGACCTGAAGCTGTTTGGTAAAAGAAACGCATCAGGAAACCTTTCATTTGTTCTCATTTCAAGTGAAAATTATTAACTTATGTCATATTTTGGGGGCATTTTACATGATTCTCATCTTGTCCCAAATTAAAGTGTTTAACATTTTAATTTCATTATTTTCATTCCCAAAATTACATGAAAAATCTTTGTGATATTTAAGTTTATTTATAAACCCAAAATAAGGTATGGAAGGTGAGTGCAACTAAAATAATTTGATTTAAAATATTTTTAAAAATAAATCAGCCTATAAATTAAAAATTACAATTAATCACAAAAACTTTGCTTTCCTCAGAAATAGTTTTTTTTTACTATACAGATTAGATTAATAGTTATTAATTTTTGGAATTTAAATGCTTTTTTCCCTCAAGACTAAAATTTTTACAAATTTGAAATAACATGCAAAACACATTGAAAGGAGAAAACTTTTGCTTTAACATGATTTAAAAACCTCGTTATAGATTTATATCTGATAAAAATCAAAATATGTTCTAAGTAAATGTTGTGACAGTGAAACACCTGCTGGGATTGAGAAGGAGAAACAAGATTTATATTTGAATTTATATCCAAGTTTTGGCAGTTAAAAGCTTCTGTACATTTCTACTAATTTCCCTTCAGATTTAAAAATCTATTTGGTCGAATCCTGTTAATAAAACTCTACTAAGAGAAAATTAATAAACATTTGTATTCCCTCAGATTCTAACATTTAAATGTTTTTTACCAAACAGCTTCAGGTTCTCGTGTGATTTTCTGACACGCACCCAAACAGAAACAACAAACGATTTGCTTTAAAAAAACTCCAAGAAAATCCACTTTGACGTAGCCAAATATCAGCGCTGTACATCT
Organism: Brachyrhaphis roseni; assembly: GCA_903066815.1. NCBI lineage: Eukaryota > Metazoa > Chordata > Actinopteri > Cyprinodontiformes > Poeciliidae > Brachyrhaphis > Brachyrhaphis roseni. Next base: position 4,624 of record CAEFZY010069254.1, read on the forward strand.
GAGGTAATCGGGTCTGTTTGGACACAGAAACACTTGTAAAAAATGAGGTATGTGAACACGGTGGAGGCTGAGAGTGCAAACGAGTCGGTCCAACCGAACACGCGGCGTTCGCAGAAGTTAGGATGTCAGCGAAGCAAAAACGGGGAAATAAACGGTAAAATCGACCCCCAACAAGGCTATTTTTTTTTTTACACGCCGGGTTGGCAGAGACCAAACCGAAAACACTCTGCAGATCCTGACCTTCATCTTCGATTAGAAACCAGGAGCTTCATCACGAGGCGAGAAACGAAAGGATAAAAACAGAGTCGGTGTTTAAGAGAAGAACCGAGAACCGTGAGATCAATCCGATCCTCCGAGATAAAAACAATTAAAAATCTGTGACTTTAGGCAGAAAAATCACTTCAGGATAAATGAGTCACGCTCATAACAACAGGACATTTTCTGTATCCACAAATAAAATCAGAATTTTTTAAAAGATTATAGTTAAATGTAAAATATTCATGATTTTTGTGCCACGGCAAAAACTAGAATAAAATAAATGAATATGAAGCTCAACGTCTGTCATTTCAATATTTAAAAGAACTAAAATCAATCATTTTATTCCAAATCGCTTTCAAAATAAAAGTGCAAATTTCAGGGTTTTTCTTTCTGATCTTTATTCTTTAAATAATTAAAATTAGCTTTTTATCTTTTTTAAACTATTTCATTCATTATAATTGTATGAATATTTTCATAATTTATCAAATTAATAATTTTTGCATCAATATTTTTTATTATTTTTTAAAAATGTTCAATATTGAATTTCATTGTTTTAAATTAAATTTACATTTTCTTATTTTACTGTATTGCATCTTAAAATGGTTGAATAGATTTTTGCATCAATGTTTTTAATATATGAAATGTTTATTTTTAAGCATAATTCTTGGTAATATCATATAAAACAATAAGAGCTTTTTCTGATCATTCATCTAATTTAAGTGCTAAAACTTTTAATTAATTAGCGTTTAGTTTTATGTTATAATTTAATATATTTTAATACTCTGACGTTTTATTTTAAGGCCTTTCCGCTCAGCAGGGAGGGAAAAGCAAACGGCTCGTTTTGACTTTAAATCTTGCTGGCAGTGACCATCTGATGCCGCCGCCGACCGACCGGCTCCTCTCTGTAAACATCTGAAGCAACATGGCCGACAGGAAGTAGAGCGGGGGTCAGGGAGCGACGCCGGCCAGGCGAGTAACCAGGAAGAGTCCGGTGGCACTTAGAAAGCCCGGTTCTGATCCGACATGAGAAGCCAAACAAAGCATCAGGCGGCGGAAAGCCTCAGAGCGTGAGGTCACTTCCTGTCCACCTGGAGGACTAATTTACACACCGAGGAGGAAGAGAAGAAGAAGAAGAAGAAGAGGGCCTCGGTTCTCCGGGTCCGGTTGGTTCCGATTCTGAGAAATTCAACACAACGATCTCTAAATGAATTTAAGTTCTGAGTCCTACACATCAGAGATCCTCTCTGGTTTCTTGTAAAACCCGAAGTCCAAGTGGTTCTGGTTCCAGTCGGGAAGTTCTCAGAACCTCGTTTTATTTTCTTGCTTCGTCAGAAAGAGAGATTCTGGTAAAATCGGGCGCAGACTAACCGGTCTGTCGTCCTGATGGTAGCTGTAGCTCAGTACCGGACGCCCATGTCTGGACCTCTGGTTCTGGTTCTGGTTCCCTTAGTTAGATTCTTCTGCTTTAAACCCTAAAAAGGTTCATGAAAAACTCCTTCTGGCTGCAGAATCAGGCGGATACAATTTCCACGACCAGAACTCTGCTCTGGTTCCGAGGTAAACGGGCATCGCTGATCCCACTTCCTGCTGCCTTTCAAAGTAAAAGCCTCAGGACTGGTTGGGGTGCTGGGTCCGGACGTGGCTGTGCAGCCGGGTGTTGGACGAGAACCTCTTGCCGCATTCGGAGCAGCGCAGAGGCGAGGCGGCGCCGGCAGGCGGTGACGACGACGACGACGTGTCGACGGCGGCCGAGTCGCCGGCGGCGTGCGTCTGGCGATGAGCCTTCAGCAGCGACATGCGGCTGAACCGCCGGCCGCACTCCTCGCACTCCGACCAAACACGCCGCCGCTTCTTCTGCCAAACAAGAGAGAGAGAGAGTCACCCGACCAGAACCAGAACCAGAACCAGCCGCTTCTCCTCTTCCTCACCTTCCTCCCTTTGTCCCCCTCTTCCTCTTCCTCTTCCTCCTCCTCGTCCTCCTCGCCCCGGACCGTCGGCTCCGTGTCGTCCCGCTGGTCATTGCTGCCGTTGGTTGCCAGGGCGATGAGCGTCTCCTTGGCGGCGGCGTCTTCGTCGTCTTCGTCCAGCAGCTGAGACGGCAGCGTGAGGAGGCGATGAAGCATGGAGGCAGAGGAGCGGCCTGAGGGGTCAGAGGTCACAGATTACATCGTTGAAGATCCATCGGCCACCAGAGGGCGACAGACACTAAACGTGAGTTACAACATTTCATTTCCTTTGGATCAATAAAGTGGTTTTCATTTAAAATAATATAATTTCCTGACATTTGTGCAGTACTTTGCTTATTTTGTTTACAGTTTTACGAAAGAAGTTTTTATGGTCATTTATTAAAAGATTATTCAAAAAAGAAAAAACAGTTTGAACCAAAAGCTATTATTTATATTTTCTATGAATGTATTTTTAAAAAGATGATCTTTTCTTAATCAACTGAAATATGTTTTTGCACAAAACTGCTATATTAAAATTTTTATTTATAACATTTTAAATTTATAAACTACCATTATAATTTTTTTTTTACATATTTTATTTTTATCCTTTTAATTTTTGACATTTTTATTTACTACATATAAATGGAATTAGCAGAATATTCAGATTTTACAGTTTTTTGTGTCTAATTTTCCAAGTCACTAGATATTTGATAAATAAAGAGTTTAAAATATTGTTCGTGAGGCTCTGAAAGAAACTAAATTAAAAAAAACAGTTATAAGTACGAGTTGCACAGTTGTATTTTTAATCTCACAATTATGACTTAGAAACATAAAACAACATTATGACTTATTTTAAAAATTATGATTTTAAAACTCTAAATTATGATTCCAAAACTTATAACTTACTCTCTAAATTATGGCTTTTATTCTTTTAAATATGGCATTAAAATTTCAATAACTTTATAATGTGTAAATATGGGAGGATAGGAAACGTGCGCGTTGGGCGCTCAGCAGTCATTCATCCAGCGGCTCGTCGTGTTTTTGAGTTAAAAAATGATTAAAGTTGACAGGAAATTTGAAAATATCACTAGATAATTATGTGTTATTGTAATATTAGGAGGTTAATATCTGAACACCAACTATAAAGTCTTAAAAAATGCAAACATTTTAAAGAAAACTTCAATAAATAAGCAATGCTAAGTCTGGTGGCCCGCCAGGCTGATAATGTACTGAAACCCTGAATATGACTTCCTGTGAGGCTTTCTTTCATTCTTCAGTAAATGTTTTTCATTTACAGTGAACCCTCGTTATATCGCGGTTCACCTTTCACGTCTCGCTGCTTCACGGATTTGCATGGTGCTTTGTGTTCTGCATTCTGATTGGCTAAACAGTCTCTGCGCTTCTTCTCTACCTGTGTGTCAATAACGTTGCGATTTAATGTGAACACGTACGTAAAACAGCTCGTTAAATTTAAGTTTGCAAACATAATCGATGGTGGCATGTCGGTTTATAAGATTCTTTTTTGCCCAGAAGAAAAAAGAGCGACATCAACAACCGATAACTCTGTTGTTCTCTCTAAAACCACCTGCACCTTTAGAAGAACAAACCGCTACAGAGTCAGGATGCAGCGGCTCAGTCAGAACAGCAGTGAAATAACCTGAGTCACTATTTGTCCTGCTGTACTTTGTATTTTTTATCATAATCATTTTTTCATTTTCCCCTGTTCTAATCCAATGACTCGGGTCGCGGTGCTGATCTCCACTATATGAAACCTTCAGTTCGTAAAGAAAAAAAATAAAAAAATAAAATAAAGGTTTCTACTTTATGGATTTCACTTATCGCGGGTTCTTTTTGGAACGTAACCCCTGCGAAAAGCGAGGGTTCACTGTACTAAATGAAATAAAGGTAACCAGCTTGTTCAGTGTGGTTCAGTGTGGTTCAGTGTGGTTCAGTGTTCACCTGACGGGCTGAGCGGGGGCCCCGGGGTGGGCCCCGGCGGGGTCGCAGCGGCAGCGGCGGCGTTGCTCTGGCCTTCGGCTGCTTCGTCGTCGTCGGGAGAAAACACCTCCATGTCTTCCAGGGGCGTCCAGCGGGGGTCCTGCTGGGGGGACGAGGGCGAGGGCTGCAGGATCACCGAGGTGGAGGAGACGAGGTCGCCATGGTGACCCCTGCCCTCGCTGGGACCCGCCCCGTCACCGCGGCGACTGTCTCCACCTTGAGCTTTTGTGGGCCAGACGTCGCTGCACCACTTCTGACCGAACACCTTGTCCAGGATGGGAACCCAGTCCTGGGTGGGAGGGGGGGCTGGGGGCGGCTCCGGGTCTGCGGGGGGGTAGGGGGGGATTCATGTTAGGGTTTACAGACCAGATCAGAACTAGCGGCCCAATAGGAGCGGATCACTCACCGTCTGCCGGCGCCGTCTCTTTGGACTCCTCGGCCGGTTCCTCCCGGGTGTCTTCAGACCCGCTGGGCGACACCGAGTCGTTGACGGAGCCCCGCCTCCTGCCCCCGCCCCCTCGGGGCTTGTCCCCGCCCCCCCGCTCGGAGCTCCGCCCCAGCTTGTCCTCCAGCTGCTGCTGCTCCGCCTCCATCTTGGTGATCTCCAGCAGCAGGTCGTCGAACGACGCCTCCACGATCTTGGTGAGCTCACGCAGCGCGAAGGCCAGGACCTGCTCCATGACGGACTTCAGCTGGTCTGCAGGACGGAGACCAGACGGGTCAGAACCTGAGAACAACAGCCCCCACACCACACAGAGCCCGGCAACAAGCCCCGCCCCTCAGGACTCAGACCAAATCCTGGAGTCCTGAAGCACAGCGATGCTAACAGCAATGCTAACAAATTAATGGTCAAAAACAGTTTATTAGATTAAATCTGTTCCCTTTGATTAAAGTCCATTTAGATTTTCTGTTAGTTTGGCCTCCATCCAGCAGACGGCGCTACTGCTCATCCTGAAGCAGAACCAGCTGATGGAAGAGAACTAATCGTGGCGAAGGAAAGAGAAACGATCCAGAGTCGGGAATCTGTTCACAGATGAGGCTTTTGAACTGAATCGTAAACGTTTCCAGTTCTCTGTGGGAACTATGATGGGTGAATTCACTGAAGGTTCTGCAATACGTTCCGGTTCTGACCCGGTCTTCAGAACCAACTGACCAGAGGGTTCTGGTTCCGGTTCTGTTCCTGTTCAGTTCTGCAGCTTTAAACAGGTTATTTCTGATTTCTTCCCAGCAACATTAAAGGTTCCAGTTCAGCCGCCTTCCGAACCAAAACCAGAACCAGAACCAGCCTTCTAATCTGGCGCCCCTCCTCCTCTTTGCCCTCCGTCTCCATGACAACAAACAGATTTTAGGTCACCGTGTCATCTGACCAGAGTGTGTCACTGCAGTGACCTCATTACATCACCCTGTTTGTTGGCGTTAAGCCCCGCCTCCCCACACCTACAGCTGCACCTGATTGGCCGATGAGACAGGCCGTCCTCCAATCCGGCAGCAGCAGCCATGATGCTGGCCCGGTTCTCCATGGAGGGGCCGCTCTGGGTGTGTGTGTGTGTGTGGGTGTGTGAGACACTGGTTGAAGCTTCTTCAGGAGTTTTATTTTGAAAGTCTGAAGCTTTCAGGCTGCATGGAGGATCTTCATGAAGCTCCAGGACGATTAAATGGACTGAACTCATTTAGCGCTTAGGTCACACACACATTCACACACCCATACGCAGACTGGGTTCAGTGCCCAGTGGCAGTAGGAAGCTGGAATCGAACCTGTTAATGGACAGTTTACCGGATCAGAACCTCGGATCGGATTCTGGACCCAACAGAACTGCACAGACGGCCCTGATGTCAAGATCTGCATAATGAACTTCATCTCATCAGATTAAAATCCTAATCCCAGCCTCGTTCCTCCCAGTTCTCCCAGTTTCCTGAAGGTCTGGTTTCTCTCTCATCCAGTCCAACAGAGGCTTCCTTTTCCCACTTTGTCTCCTTCTGGAAACACTGGGAGGACTGGGATCTGCTGACTCTGGATCAGCGCCCGGGTCCAAATCGCCTGCAGCGTCGTTCCCGGCAGCCGGACGACCCGACTCCATATTCCTTCTACCTGTACAGAACATTATTATTATTGCTATCATTAATCTTGTTTTTAACGTTTTACGGACTGTTTGTTGTTGCTGCGGTTCCCCGTTGTAAGACAATAAAAGTTGTTTCTATTCTAAAAAACAATCGGACCGGCCCGGTTCTCTTTGATCCTAGAGCTGCTTTCTGCTGTTTGAGCCATTAATCCGTCGTTGCTTGGAAAACATCACAGAGTCACGGTTCCGACCCGTGGCCGGACGTCCCTGGACAGCGACAGCGCGGTCACCAGTTTGTCAGCAGACATTTTCAGCCTTTGTTTACGTCCAGATTTACCGTCTGGCTTCTTCTGCTGCAGAATTATGACGCATGTTGGATAAAATGCGACATCAGCATTCAGACGCATCTGGAAGTGGAACAGGTCGATTTATTTGGGGTGAAAAAGTTGGAATTGGGGTCGGTTCTGTTACTGGACGACATCTTTAGCTTCAAAGTGAACATGAAACACAACCTTTATTTGTTTTAAGAAAATAAAGTTAACCAAATCATCAAACGGTTGTTTATGTTTTCCAAAGATCTGATTGGTTCTGCCATGTTTGCTTACAGCAGTGCCTTCCTGTTTTACCTGCAGCTGGTCCCTCCTCTAGAGGCCCTTCTCGCTGCTCCGTCCACTGTGCCTCTGCTCCAGGTAGCAGCCGGCTGCAGTGACCTCCAGCTGTGACCTCTGGCCCTGCATCCCGCAGTAGGACAGCACCCCCCCTCCCCCACAGCAATGTGTTGCCTCTTTGTCCTGGTGACCCCCTCCCCCACACACTCCACCCTTGAAGGGAGACTTGCCAAACCGGACTGTGGCTCATGTTTATGACCTCCACGCAGGCGGCTGGGTGGGTGTGGGGGGTCGCAGGTTTATTTTTAACCCGCCCGGTTCCGTCTTCCCTCCAGAACCGGTTCTGTCCCCGGGAATCCACAGCTTCTGGAAACTAGGCCACATCCTCCCTGTAAGCAGCTTTGCGTGCAGCAGCGCGGAGGGTGGGCGCTCTCCGCTGCCCGCCCTCCGCGCTGCTTCGTCCCGGTCCGGGAGTCAGGAGAGGCCGGGGATGCGGGTCCCACCCCCCGCAGGCCTCCGTGAGTCTGCAGCCTGTTTACACATCTCACCCCGCTTACGCAACGCCTCTCCGGCTGGGAGGGATCCCCCCACGGCCGTTTGTTTACGTGTGTGTGTGTGTGTGTGTGGATGTGTTGGTTCCAGCAGCTCACCTACGACCCGTCCTCTCTGCTCCAGGCGGCGGGTGTCCACAGCCGTCACGGGCGCTGCGGGTTCTCCGCCCCGCGCTCCGGCGCCGCGTGGCTCGGGCTTTGTCCTGCCGCCTTCCCCCCGCTCGTGGCCCGCCTTGCCGCTCCTACCGCCCGCTGCGGAGCCTCCGTCCTCCGGGGAGGTCGAGCCCCGGCCTTCGCGGGTCTGCAGCTGCAGGCGGAGCCGGCGGTTTTCCTGCTCCTTGGCGGCCGTCTCCAGCAGCAGGGCGTTCAGGCTGGAGCCCACCGACTTGCTGATTTCCTGGACGGCGAGCTGAACGACCTGCTCCAGCACGGACTCCAGCTGGCCCTGGAAAAACGAAATGTAAACGGCCCCGTTCATGTTTTCGGCCCCTCCGCTTAGAGGCCTCTCTCATTCTTCTGTTCCCGACCCTCCAGCCCGCTCCCCGCGCCGACACCCTGACCGCAGACTGGGTGAAATCTTTCCCAAGTCGCGGTGCTCCTCCGGCGGCTGCGCGCTCCACGTCGCTCGCTGCTACTGCTGCTCCGCATGTTTTCCGTCGGTGGCCGAAAAGAGCCTAGTAGAGGCGCAGCGACATTTTCCCGCCCACATGTGCTGCCTAGGCCGTGACGCCATTTTGGCTTTCAGAGAATAACAGCAGTAATTCCCAAATGTCAGACTTCCTGCTTGATCTTTACTAGAAAAATACCCGGGAAATGATCTCCAGGGGCCACACAAAAACAACCACATGTAGATCAACTACAGGTTCAGCTACAAAGAGCTAAATAATGTCACTTAAACTCGGATATTATACAAATCTATCACACATAGAGTGGAAGATTTCAAGCCTCAATCTCTTGCCAGTTTGATAATTATGTGTTAAAGATAATGACCCAAAAAAAGCCTGAACCATTATGCAGTTTAAATGATCTCCCATGAGTGGCTGAAAGTTTTTCTCTTTGCTTGTTTTCAGGCCTCAGCTTTGTTATTAGCATGAGTTTTTAGTAAAGTGTGACTTGTTAACTTTCTGATGGAAACAAACAAAATGTTCCTGTTTCCTCCATCATTAAAAGTTTGGCCTCCTGCAGATTTACCAGACAAATGATTCTGGTTCCAGTCGACCCGGCCTCTGAGTTCGGACCCTCGGTTCTGTAATGGACTCAGAGATGACCTGATGTCTAATGTTGTTACATTTAACCTGGGAAACAGTTTAATCTAACATTTAAATTAAATAATTTGATTATTTATGCATTTACTTTCTTTTCCCCCTATTTTTAATAAGTAACATAATTTTGCCTATTTATGCAGTTTTTTACTTATACGTATTTATTTAGTTATACAAAAATATGAAAATTTGGGCCATTGTCAATGTTAAATATTTATATTAAGGTTAATAACTAACCTTTATTGATATATAAATTTGCCTCTAAATCTTGATAATATTGACCCAGTTTTACTTATCAGACTGATACGATAAAAAATGACCAACATCAGCCGGTATCCCTGTTTTTATTTTAATACTTTATTTTTATACCTTTATGATTTTTTTTCTCCAAATATTTATTACTTATTAATAAATTTTTTGTTATTTTTTTCTTACTATCTACTTTACATCTAATTTTATGATTTATTCTTCAATGTTTTCTTATGAATTGATAGTAAAAATCTGTTCTGGATCTAAATTTCTATATGAGTTTTTTTTTAACGAGTCTTAATTTTTCTAACATTGTTTTGTTGGGTTTTTTTCAGCTTTTAATCTTTGAAAACACTTTTTGTTGCGCCATGCTGCACAAAATGAGCCTTAAATGTTTATTCATTAGTTTATTGAATGGAGAAAATGTGTTTTTAAATTTTGTGGATAAATTTTAAAATGATTGATGATGCTTGTTCTGCCTGAGGTGGTTAAACTGGACCTGGTGGTAAACTGGACCTGGACGGACCCAGAGGCGTCTGTTCTGCATGAGGCTCAGTAAAAGCGACCTGCGGATAAAAGTGTCTTCTTAAGGTGCTGATCAGATGTGCTGTAAACAAGTGGATGTGGTTAAATTTGGGCGGACTTGCCCTTTAATCCAGCATTACATCACTGACTCCCTCTCTCCTCCCCCAGCCTCCCCGCCCTCCCCAGTGGTGGAGCGCATGCCGCAGCGGAGCGACACTCCCCCTGAAAACAGCTGCACCTCTGCTCTGGGTTTTACGGTAGCTGGGATCACGGAGTTTGAGCAGGAGGGGGCGGAGCCTGCACGCTGCTAGTCTGCGGCTTTTGTTGTTGTGAGACGCTGGAGGAAGCCGAGCCGAGCCGAGCCGAGCCGAGCCGAGCCGAGCCGAGCCGAGCCGAGCCGAGCCGAGCGCGGCAGAACCGGGCTGCGTGCCTGCAGAACTCGGCTTTAGGGAAGTGGTTTCATCATTTCCTTCCCATGTCTGCAGCTTCTGTGACTTCGCTTCATAAATCAGCAGTTTATGAGCCTGAACTCATCAGTTCAATGCCTGTTAAAATATATTTCGCCCCAGACTTTCAGTTCCTGTTTATTTCCAAAACACTTTAGATTCAGGTTTCAAACATTCAACATAAACTGATTTAATCGTTGCAGTGAGTTTAATAAATCATGTTCGTGAATTCATTTGGTTCTTCGAATTAAAGTAGCCATGTTGGATTTATTGTGGTTCTGTTCGACCCATCCAGGGTCCAGTTAGGTTCGGCCCTGCTTCCTTTGCTCCGGCGCATCTCCAGCTCCACTAACGGACCGGTACCGGTACTGGTCCATTAAGGCCTGTCTTGATGACGATAAATTGTCAAAAAAAACTGTCCTTTAAAAAAAAAAGAAATAGTTGAGACTGAAAACTTTTCTCATCCAGTTTTTGGTAGAAAGGGAAAAACAAAACTATTTAGTTCATGTAAATTTATCATGCAATTAATTAATTTATTGCTTATTGCAACAACCTTAGGTCCGTTCATCTGATTCAACCTGATTCAGACTTTTTGGGCCAAAAAATAAAGGGCAAAAGAAGACAGAAAAGAACTTCAACTTCAACTTCAACTTTATTGCCAATTCCTCTTACATGTCCAGACATACAAGGGAATCGAAATGACGTTTCTCGCCCTCTCACGGTGATACAAGACAGG
>CAEFZY010069267.1:0-15197 GCA_903066815.1 Brachyrhaphis roseni
TATATATAGCTGAGCATTCTTAATTCTAAATGAGATTTTAGTCTGCTTTAAATCCAGAAAAGTTGTTCTTGGCCACGCCCCCAACTCAACGTTTACACTCACACATGAAAATGGCTGCAAACAAATGTGCATTTATACAACAGGATGTCTTTGAAAAGCAAAAGTGGAGCCTCTCACACAACCAACAAAGAATTATTAGACCACAACTGTGCAACAAGTTTCAGTTGTTATTATGTTGATTAAGAGTCTTGACTCATTTAAAAAGCAGCTGAAGATATTCTTCAAACATGCTTTTATTATTTAATCTATTTAAAGAGATCTCTAACAGCATGTATTTAAAACACAGATATAGATGTTTCATATATACATGTTGTTTAAAAAGCAGTGTGTATATAATTTGAGGAGATTTTGGTTTAGATACCAAAATATTCTAGTAACTGTTGTTATATGAGGTTTCAATAATTCAGTAATATAACTTTAACCAGAAAGTTAAAGTCGGGGATTCTTTTGTGTTGATACACATAAAAAATGAGTCACAATTGTCTGGATGAAGTTAAAAAGTTAAATACTAGTACAAATAATCTCAAAATCCCCTATTCAAAATCAGGAACTTGATTTTAAATCAGGAAAATTTTCTATCATTTTAGAAAGTTTGAAGATCTTTCTAAAATGAAATAGACAGTTTTGAACAAGTTATTTTAAGAGACTTTCATGTAATTGACAGTTGCAAGCAGCAGCGACATTCTTTGAATTTGGCTCTACACCAGAATTTAATTCCAGAATTTTAGCCCCTCAGGTATTTCAGACAATCGGGAGAACTCAGGAATAAATAAATAAATGAATGAATAAATAAATGATACGTTCAATAATATAATTTATTTGCATGAACCAAAAAATAGAGGCCCCAAAGTATACCTTTGGGGTTCCTCTCTGGTTAGATTAGCGGAATATGAAAAGACGACAGTTCTAGAAATCCCCACCAAATTATGAAGCATGTTCATGTAGATGTGACTCACGTCTGCTAAGCAGCCTAGCAGGACCAGAACAGTAAACTCCACAAGGTCCTCGATCCTCGTGATGTCACTGAACTCTTTAAGCAAAGCAGTTTTTGTTTCATGCACTTTCTAAAAATAAAATAAAAAAGATACATACCTATCAAAAATGTAAAGAACTTATGCGGTACGAGAAAAGAAATCTGTAGCTGATATGAATGTACAATTTTGTGGTTTGAAAGAATGACGTGATGTAACTTCTGAGAGTGTTTCTGGAGAGGATTAATCTTAATCTTAAAAGTGAGTCGTGTCTTGCTTACTGTGCTATTCTGGTGGTCTGATGTGCTCTGTGCACACTGCACTGAAGTTCACTTCAAGGTGGTCAATGATGCTTTAACAAACAAGCAGATCTTTCCTGCAGATGAGCAGAAAAGTAACCCTGACCACAAAGACAGTCTTTGTTTGTGCTCCAATATGCCGTGACTGTCTCACAAATTTGTTAGAGATGATAAGGAGGTTTAACGCGGCCTCTATCTTCCCATGGGAGCTCTCAACAAAACTTCCTCGGATATTGTAACTGGATCCCTCATGTTGCTCACCCAGCAGAGCAGCTGCCTTTCTCCCATCAGCAGATACACCACGGAGCATCTAACTCTCCTGATGGCTGATGCCGATTGCGCTGTTGCGGGCATTGAGAGAAACATGCTTTAAGACATGCAGGCCCCGAGAGAAAAGTTGTTTTCCTGTTATCTTTCAGATAATGTTATAAAGTGGTAAGAAAGTTTACTGCAGATTAAAAAGATTAGAAAAAAAACATTGCAAGATGGAGGATGTGGATGAGAGGGGCGTTTATTGTGCGCTTCAGATAAACAACTGACTGGACAAGGGCGAAAGCTAAACAGTTCAGGTTTATAGAATCGGTGTACGTGTCCATAGACATGTTGCTGTGGAATAAAGCTCCACACTGTCGTCATCTCTTTAAAAGCATAAAGTCTTAGCTTTTTGTTTTTTATTGTGACACAACACTTTGAATAGAACGAAATGTAATGAAATGGTAAAAAATATATATATATTAAAAGTCATAAAGTCAACCCTGGCAACAGGACTCCTGTATCCTTTGTGAGGTTAATATGTTTTAGTCATTGTATGTCAAACAAATGGCTGACAGTGACACTGAAGGAAATGCAGGTATTTCTGGTTAGTACTTTTGTGTCTATTTGACAGCTGTCTCCACACTCTCCAGGTTAAGGGTTAGAAGCGTTTTAAGATAAGATTTTCTTATTAACAAAAAAACACAAGCATGTCCTATGAGAAATCAGAGTTTGGGGACCAGTTCCCTACCAGCAATTTGAAAGGAGTCTATTGAAAGCCATAATTTCATTTCCTATGGGTGGGATGATCACTTTTAAAAAAAATAAAATAAATCAATTCAGTTAAAATCCAGCTAGTACTGGAAATTGTAGTTTCTGATATGATTCATGTCAGTATATAACTCTGACCATCACTACGGCCGGTATCAGCATTCCCCTTTATCTACAACTAGCATCTTTGTCATTAGAACATTTTAGCCAGAAGTAAAGCAGTTCTGTAACAAATGGTGAATGGAAGCAGCTGTAAGTCTCATTTACCTACACATAGTCAGTGATTTATGTGTGAGGGCTTCAATGCACCATGGTGATGTAGATGTCAAACAATCTTATGAGGACATACGACTCATGTTCTACGTTTGCATCCTGATGCTTTTCTCATAACACATTGTGTGGCCTTCCAAAGTTCTTTCAAGCTAATCGTACGTCTGTGGTGGATGGGAGAACTACTGACTATGATCTCACAGCAGCTACAGTTAAACGTGCAGTGTATATGTACATTTTTTTAATATTTGTTGAAACTGTCACCATGTCGTGACAGTGTGTGTAATGAGATAGATAATCTGTGAAAAGATCAATATCCTACACATGCAGGCATGATTAGCAGCTCTAAAACCCTCCTCCTGGCTCTGACTGGTTGCTTTCACATAGTCATAGTCACGACATAGTAGCAGTTTCAACAAATATGTAAAGAAATGTTTGATTTTTTTAATAAAAGTCACATACTGCAGATTTAAACTGGCTCATGCTCAAAAAGCAGTCACTGGTACAGCTGTGAGCAAAAGCAGTGCTGTGTCTGTTTTGCCACAGGAGATTCTTGCTAAGTTGAGTCTGAAAAAAGAAAGTGCTTTAAAATTACCTCACAAAACAGACACAGATGGACTGGGACCTGGCACAAACAAATCATTTCACAGTGTGAACTCTGTTCTCGTTGCTGCTTTCCTTGTTGTAAAGGCTGTAATATGGGAAAATGAAACAATGTCATATTTCAAGGTGTAAACCGGGAATCTTTATAGCAAACATAAAGCGAGGACCAAAAAAGGTATAATTCTATAAATCATTAGCTCATTATGTAAATATTTAAAAATGTGAGAAAAATAAATTGAAAATAATCACAATTTTTTTATCTTTTCAAAAGCTAAACCACTCAAGCTAATTTTTGAGTGGTTGTTTTATTTCATTATTTCATAGTTCTGTGCTTCAGCATGTCTTGATAAATTATTGATACTTTCAATTATTTATATAATAAATATATAATGATTTCATTTAATTTATCACACTTATAAATGTTATTTCAACAAATCATTTCTTTATTGGATTGTGACTCTTTCACATTATTATTGTGTACAGAATGCAATAAGACAGACTGCAATTCTAAGCCTAAAAGTGTGCAGACCTGGCTCTTTCTCTACTATAATATTTCTATACTATAATATTTCTTATTTAATTCTCTTTGAGGAATATTTTAGAATAACAACTAAGCAGCATTCAAACATTCTAAAATTCAAAAATTTAAAATGAACTCTTTAGTCAGAAGTGGCAATATATAAGAAAATAAAAAATGATGTTACGATTAAAATGTTATGTTTTATAGTATTAAAGGGGGGTAAAGCTGATTTTTTTTGAACGTTGTATAATGTTATGATGTTATTCCCTCATCAAAATCATTTGGAGTGTCGCTTTGGTTCTTTTATGCATGTTTGAGGAAACCTTGAATCTTCCATGACAATAATTTAAGGGATGCCTAAACGCTTGCTCTCAAAAAGCACTGCCAATCGACCCCCGACCTTTAAGAAGAAAATCCAAAAAGGGACAGGACACAGCAGGTATGAATTTCTTGCCTTTAAGTGTTGCACAGGAAGCTTTGCACAGCGCTATACTGTCCTCTACTGGAGCTGTGCTGTTACTGCTTTACAGTTAAGGGTAACTGAAATTTCCTTTCTTCTCCTAATATTACTTATGTTTAGATATACAGCTATAATTGATAGTACAACAATGCTCCAAATAACCAGATCAATCACCATTTTAGTGTGAATTATATCTATGCATGGCAAATGATTTACATGAAAGTGCAGAAAAGTAAAAACATACCCATCTAGACATCTATGTGAAATCAAGTTAAGTTACTCCAGCATTATTATAAAATGAGCAAAAGGAGTTGGAAGCTAATTTGCCTTAAGGCAAAAGGTGCAACAGACTGACAAAGGTAAGCAATCCTCGAACACTGAATTAAAACCAGAGTGCAAAGTGAAGCATAAAGCTACACTTCGCAAATATATGTGCAAATAAAACCACTGTTCCCCAACATCTTAGATTTAAAACAGTTTATCAAAATTGGAATGAAAACACACAGCGTTCTTCATCTCCATGTTTATTTCAGCTCCAGTGTTACAAACTGTAGCAGCATTTTCACAATCATGTTTTGTTTGCATTGTCAAAATTCCAAGCCTTCCCAGATCCGGAGATGGAACTCAGCAAAAGTCAGACCATCTCCCACTTTAGTCAACTCTACATAAATACTATAAACATACTTACATCATGAAACTCTTCCCACCATAGAGTACAAATGTTTCCTCTTAATTTAGCAGTGACCATAGTCTCAAAACATTTCTCGCCACTCTGAATGATGAGTGCATGCATTTCAAAGGCAAATGTACTTTGATATAAGAGGAGAAATGTTTTGTCAGTGATCTGAGATATGGTATGATTTTACTACAATAAAATAGCAAAACAAATATAATCAAAAATATAACGATGCATTTATGCTGTAGGTAACAAAATCTATTGCATTTCTGTGAAGTCATAATGCACTGAAAGTAACATGAGAAGGTCACATATGCTAAACGAGCTCAACCAGGTTAAGACAAGTAGCTAAAAACTTGTTTTGAAATCTGATTGTCTGAGGCAAACTAAAAACACTTTGAGAAAAGTGAAACTTGTAGAAAATCTCAATCTATAACATAGAAGCTGTAAAAAAAATTTCAAGTTTTTCCTACTAACTTAACACTATATCGAGGTTAAACTGCAGAGATGGAATAAGTGTTCACAGCAGATTAAAAGCGGAATGCAAAAAGAAAGCAACACATCTTTGGTTTGGTTATGTCTGCCCGAACACACAAGCCAGTGTTCTCTCAACATGGAGTTTGAGAGAACACTGGAATCTGACAAACGTCTTCAGAAAAAAAACCCCAAAAAAACTCTCGATAATCATAAACAAATAAATCAGAGTGCTCTGTGAATTACATCAATCTGGCTAAATATCCTGAAAGCTGAATCAAAAAATAGAAAATAGGCTTTAAAAAAAAACAGAGCACACAGGAAATGAGTAACTTCAACAGGATGAGAGAAAATAAAATGATTTGATCGGATCTTTTTTTTTTTACTGACTCCACGAGGACAGCCAGCGCAGCAGTATTGCTTAGTTTAAAAACCTCATTTACAAGCGTACATTTTAAATCACATAATCTGAATAAGGAGAACATAAGAAATATTTTGGATGATTCAGACAATCTAAAGCCTTTAAAGTCGCTATGACAAAACAAGTCTCACAAAAGCCAATCACTGCTGCCGTCTTCCAAGGCAACAGTCGGATCTGATCCAGAGAGATTTCTCAGGAATAGACAATTTCGGTATATAAATATATCCTCTGAATTCATATAAACAAGCTGTGCGTGACTCAGGAGCATTGCATCATTAAGCATTTACAGGGCAAATACAGGTAGATCTCAGCTAATTTGATCATCAAAAAATATATTTTTTTTTCATTTTACACAAAGCAGTTTAAAAAAAACCTAATTTGATTAATTTAAGTTATTTAGGCTTATAGCTAAGGAAAACCTAACATTCAGCAAATCACAAAATTTGATTATTCCATAACAGTAAAAAATAAAATGACTTTAATGCAAAACTGTTATAGTGTGAAGAAGCTAGACTGCTGAGTTCACAGTTGTCCTGAAACTGACACAAAGAGGGGAATCCATTAAAAAATTGCCAAAGACATTTGGCACAGAGTGCTTTATCCTAGCATATTAACGTAAAGATAAGTGGAAGGGAAAGAATGTGGGAGTGCCCAAGCAGCAAGGATAGTGCAGTCTTAAAAGGATTATGAAGCAAAATCCATTCATACATTTTAGAGGCAATTGTCTAGTTGTGGACCTGGAGCCAATAAATCCAGATTACATAATCCAGCAGGTCTTGGCATCTGCCTTCACCTGGCCTCACAGACCCAACGATGCAGATGAGCTGAAGGCAGTTACGTAACCTGGGCTACTTCAACACATCAGCAGACCACCTTCATGCGACGATGCACCGATGCAGTAAGGAGCTCCTACCGAGCGCTGTCTGCATGCACGATACAATACATGGATATACTTCTCTTAGACTGATATTGCTGTATTAATAATGCTTTTGATTGGCCTTACGTAAAATTTGAGTTTCCTGCAAAATTTTGTTTTGGGTTTTCCATTAGCTGCATGCCACCAAGCATCAAAATTTGCAATTAAATCAGTCTGATACATCACTTTGCTTGTAAATCTATAAAACATGAGATTTAAATTTTGAATTGCATTCCTGAAATAAAATACATTTCTGTTACTATATTCTGATTTACTGAGATTCACCTGTAATTGGTTTGCTATGGCCCGCATACCTTGAAACAGAGGAGGAAGTGTGCGTGTTTAAATACATCTTGGGCCTAGAACCAATCAAGTATTCCTATGTAAAAGTACAACAAAAATGGGTGGAGCAGTGTTTGATATTAGTTAGGCACTTATATAACATCGCTGTCTCTCCCGCAGAGTGCTGGAATTAAAGAATGTTGAAAAAAAGTTTTCATAAACACATAACAAAACAAACAGCACTGTGCTTTCCTCCGCAGCTATAAACTCCAAGCTAGAGGAAGCTAACCAAATAAATAAAAAGTTCCAATATTTCAGACAAATAAACAGAGTTTCAGACAACTTCATCATGTGCTCACCACATGGAGACACCAGGGAACTGAGCTGTGACTGACTTGGTAGTGGAGCGAAATGGTGCAAGTTAAATATGACACTATTTGTCTATTTGAGATAAATCCTCTTTTTTGCATAGAGTGGTTGTGCAGCTATCGCTGTAGCTAAAAATAATAATTAAAAAAAACAAAACACAAACCCAGGTAATAAGATGACAATGACGAGTGGAATTAAAACGCCACACTGCCACCTGGTGACTTGGTGCCGTTTTCCTCCTCACTGACTCTCACATCCTTTGGACTTGGAGTGTTTCATGAGTCAAGGAAAGGCGAACATCACAGCCGCCCGGATGTCCCCTCTTGTTCTAGCTTCTGTTTCGTCAGGAAGTACTTGAAGAACTCGTACACCGACCAGGCGATGGCAGTAGAGGGCATCTGGTATATAACCCGAGCTTGGACGCCTTTGAAGAATGCTGCCAGACCTCCCAGTCTGTACACCGTCCTGAAAGCATTGGCCATTCCCGACAGGTGCCCGCTGATGTTCACAGAGCTCAGCGCGACATTCTCCTGCGTGTTGAGCAGCGTTTTACAAACGTCCAGTGGAGTGGTCACCGCGGCCGAAACCGCCCCCGCTGCCGCTCCCGACACTATGTGGCTGCTCGGGTTGTAATGCCTGTGAGGGTTGAGCTGCTCCTGCATCAGTTCGTAGGTGATGAAGTGAACTGCCTGGAAGGGGATGTTCATGGTCAGCTGAGTGCTGTAGCTGCGGTAGAAGGCTCCGATGCCTTCGGTGTGCGTCACTGTCCGAACACAGTCCCAAAGTCCTCGATAGGGAGAGTTGTACATCTGCATTCTCTGCTTTACCACTGGAAGGCATCAAAGTTATGTTAGTGTTACATTTTATATTAGGCAGTAAAGGGGAAAATAACCAATTGATGTAACCAATTTAATTCCTGTAAAGTCCAGGAGGAGTGGAAGCTGCAAGGAGCAAAAAATAGAAACAATGCAATCTACTGGGTTTCCTTAGGCATAATCTTTTAAATTATTAAAAGATTAAAAATAAATAATAAATTAATTATTAATTTATTATTAATAAATTAATAATAAATAATTAATTTAGCATATGACTGGGCTCAATTGGAACATACGTGTGACTGAACCGAAATTATTTTTTTAAAGTGCCTTAAGACTACATTTATTATGAATCGAAATGAATTTAAAGGAAATTCCTTCCTTCCTTTTTTACATAAATATTGTTAAATTTCACACATTTTTGCATATAATTGTTAAACTTTCCATACACAAGTCAAAAAAACAAACAAAAGAAAACGAAACTCCCAAGTGGTAATCCCAAGTCTGCTTCCCACTAAAATGCTGGACTCCTTTGACAGCAAACAAATCTTTCTTCTAAAAGTGTACTCCTCATATTCATCATTATATTTTCAATGTTATTTTTACAAAGTAAAATTTTAGGGGGAAACAAAAAGTAGAATTATAAAAGGTTTATGCCTTCCTCTAGGCTGCTCTTTCATACAGTCCACATTTGTGGAGTGATTGACTATTATATCCTGTTAACAGATTTCCCCACCTGAGCTGTTTAGTGTTTGCAGCTCTTCCAGAGTCACCATGCCCCTTATGGCATGCATATAACTAATTAACTAATGCTCTGTAGTTGGAGCGTTATTGATCCACCCCACGCTTCACTGAGTTTCTAAAATAAGTGTGTTCCTTCTTAACCGCCATCACCCTGTATTAAATGTGACATTGAAGCGTTGACATTTTCTTACCTTCAGCCGGATTCATGATGGCATCATGCAGAACAGTGGCCACACTCCCTGCCACGCCTGTTGAAACATTAGCAAACCTTGTTGACTTTGAAGCTGTGACACTGCTCAAGTTATTTCAGTGACAAAAAAATTAATTCCTAAAAACATGAGGCAGAAATTTACACAAGCTTCAGATAACATAGCAGCCTGTCCCCCTCTGATCAACAAAACACATTTAAAATGACAGATCCGTCATGGGATTTCTCACGGCTGGGTCGCACATTTGACCCGGCTATTGTAAACTGTATATTGATGAGAAGAACTGCCCTCTTCCTGGATAGTTTGCTTTGTCTACGGCGTGCAGCAGCTGGTATGACGTTGGGGAAAGAGTGTGTCGGGACACGAACGCTCGTACCGTTGGCTATGTGGCTGTTGCCTCCGCTCTGAATGATGTGACTCAGAGAGTGCTTGACGCGCTCGTAGCAGGCAAAGTAGAGTGCATGGGCGGGCCCCGCTCCCATCATGGTGATGTTGAGGCCCCTCAGCGGTCTGAAGATCCCCTCCGTCTTGACGATCCGTTTCAGAGCTTCATACACGCTCTTGTATTGTGCGTTGGGGTCCGGCTGCAGGCTCTGCATCCGTGTCTGTGAAATAAAATCATTTAATATAAATTCTTCTATGATTATAACATTTTCATTTCCTTGGGTTAGATTTTGTTACAGTATTTAGTTGATTGCCTTGTTTTATTGCGTGACTGAATGTATAGTTTTTAAGATGTTAAAAACCTGAATAATGATTTATTTTTTTAAATCAAGTGTAGGGCGATCCAGTTGCTCTGACTGAACGCGCTCTTGGCGTTAGCGAGGTTCTGGATCGGGAGGCTGTGGCAGCTCTTTGTTTAACTCCACCATGCCGAGTTATCCGGACAGCACAAAGCATGTTTTTAATTTGCAGGGAGATTCGGGGCCGGCTCAGGAGATTGGCCAAGTTTGTCTTTGTCAGCATGTTCTACTGAGCTTCCTTCCTTTGGGTCGACAATAAAATATCAATTACATTTCCTCTGAATGAAGACTTTCGGAAACTTAGCCACACATCACCTGGCAATCTGAGTCATTGGTTGAGGTTTTGGGACTGCAAATGAGGCAAGTCCCTAACAAGGCACCTGCTTGTCTGGATTCTCATCTTATAATGTGAGGAGAAATAAGGCCAGAGAAAGATAAGACTAGCTGAAATGGCAATAGAGTGTTTGATGTAGATATTCTGTTTAGCATTCATTAATGTCAGCCATAAAGGTACAACAGCAAAAGCACAAAACTTACAGACTAATTTCAAATGTATTTTATAAAAAAAAAATTGGGTAAAAATTTTAATGCCAAGAAACACCAAAACAACTGAATTGTATGCTTTTCAAGTTTAATTTTTTATTACAGTTTGTCCATTTAATAACTTTTTCTTTTCGATGTGCTGTTTTGTTTTTTTTTGTTTGTTTGTTGTTGTTTTTTTTAATGTTCCAAAATTCACCAAAAAGCACAGCTGGTCCCTATTCACAGTACTGTTTCTCTGTAGCATTGGACCCATTTCTAATTAGCTATTTTATAAACAATAACATTAATACTTTTCAAATCCGAACTTCATTATTCTGCATTAAATACACATAACTAAGGGCAACGCTTTTGATCTGTCATATTTTTATTTTGTTAGCCACAAAATAATAAGTCAAACCCAGAACCACAGCTTAACATCCTTATCCATCACTAACTTCAAACCCAAAATGTTTCATAAACTGGACAATAACTCAAGCTGTGATGTAGCTTATATATGATGTATGATTAAATTAGCTTCCCCTTAATAATAGTGATGGGAGGCAATCCTTTGGTTTCCACAGCTTGACTCTCCATGTTTTGCATGAACGTAAATATTCTTAAGCCTAAAACTGGTCTTTTCTGCAAGTATGAGAAAAAACTTTCAGTCAGCTTGCTGGCAGTGCGCAGCAGCCATTGTGTTACTCTATGCTCTGCAGAGCTCCATGTTTAAGGAATTTACAATTTCAACTGAAATTCAGATTTGATTTTTGATTATTATGTTTGAAGAATAATAAAGTCTGAACCCCTGTAGTAAAGATTGACTGAGATCATTACAAGATCTGAATAATGCTTTAAGAATGCATCAAGAACTAGTTTAGAAAGGGCTGACTTAGGAATAAAACCTAATAGGGAGTAAACCTAAGGAGTAATTCTTAAAAAGAAAAAAGATCACCGTGTACTTTTTGGCAAATATTTTAAAACAAAACTAATTACCATTCTCAACTTTTAGCTGTTTTATTTTTAGGTGTCATTCAACACTGTATACATTATTTCGACATCTCTGTTGCAATCAGCTGAAGCAACTAAACAAGAAGCATCAGTGTTGACATTTAACCAAAAGGGAAACAGTCCTAACTAATTCGACTGATTGTGTGTCATCGTTTCAGCTTTGTCAGTACTGGTAATATGGCTGTTTACTAATCAATAGCACAAAGAAGCAATTAGAGATACCCACCCTTTCCTGCATGAGGCTGATTCCTAACTTGCATGAGACTGATAAGATACCCCTCCTAACATTAATACAGGCTACTCCCTAATTCCTCGAGCTACTTGAGTTTCACTAGGAAACAAATTCAAAGTAAACAGTTAGCAGCAGAGCGGCATCATGCTAAACCTATTGACATAAAGTCAATACTTCCTCTAACAACCCTTCAAATGTAATTCTTTTAAAAAGTACTTTGATTTCTTAGAAGTTGTCTAGTAATTTACCAAGACAGGATGGAAATGACTCTTCCTGTCATAAGTTTATATCAGATGAAACTTGACAACTTGGCTAACACCAAAAACTTTCCAGATTTAACTGAATGAGCAGCTGAGTCTTTAAGGTGCTTGTGAAAACTTGGAAACCTCAAGAGGAAATGACACCAGAGCATTGGGTAATAAAGGCTTCTCATCGGATTTACACATATGCCACAAATTAAGTGGATGTGTTTCTGTTAAAGTAGCCATAACCAAATTTTTCAGAAACATCGCTACATTGTTAGAGAACAATGGCTCAGCAGAAGGAAAGTGGGGATTGCAGGTGCAAAGTTCACAAAAACAGTTTGCAATTTACCTTTCTTTAGCCAATTTTTAACAAGCTTCAAACAACATAGTCATTTTATTCCACTTTAAATGTGCGTTTTAATTACCAAATATTCACTCACTAAATGGATTACTGGTTAAAAAGTCCCCCTCCCAAAAAAAACCCCAAAAAACAGATCTTTCCAAATTTAGCTTTATTCAGTCACTTAATAAATATTTTTTATACCACTCATGTACTACTGCTTATATATTTACCAGTTTGGATTTACACGACTAGTAAGCTATACAACTGTTTCATAAAAAATAGAAAAAGTAATATTCCTCTACATGATTTAAATCATAATTATTTAAATAATAAGCTATTTGTTTATAAAATAAAAAAAATACTATTTTAATCGTATTTTATTGGTCTAATTACATTATTTAATGATTCTCTTAGTATTAACTACAATGACTAAGACTTTTATCCCTCTTTATTATTTTTATTTAATCTAAAATAAAATATTACTTCTAATATAGTTAGAGGATTAAAGAGTACTTGAATTTTTCTACAGCAAGTAAATGTTTGGAGCAAAGAGAACAATATTACCTGTAAAAAAGCCAGTAAACTCTATGAATATACGCAGCTTTATCGACAATTAAATGATGCACCGACCAGCATTCACCTGCCCTGTACTGATTTTCAATTTTTAAATTTTTTTTAGGCCTAACATTTTTTATAAGAGTTGCAATTTCGAAGCCAACAAAGAATGAATGCTAATTTATGCATACAAGGTTTAATAAATACAAAAGCCAGCATTAAAGAACACATTTTTTACAGACCAAAAGTTGTGGGAGAATTTAGTTTTGATCCATTTTCATTTGTAAAAAAACAAACTGATTTTTAATTTGTTTAACCTGCTGATCACCAGTTTGGAGTCGATCAATGGAGAGCTGGTCAATTTCAGTCTGGGGCTGATTAATTGGTGCCTGGTTTCTTCATCTTTTAAGCAATAAAAACAGAAGTACTGATGTATTCAAATGTCTTCTTGTGCTTGATTAACAACTATTTTAAAAAATGTTTACAGACTTACATTTATAGAAGAAGTCTATAAATGTAACTGCAGATAATCATAAAATTATCTGCAGTCATTTTATGATTGAAATGACTGCAGATAATTTATACATTTCTAAGAAATTAATATATTATGGAATGGATGAATAACAAATATACCAAGTTTTAGTAAAAAATAAATAAATACAATTTGATAGATTTTAAACAGTGCAATCTTGTTTAATGTCAACATCAAATAATCCCTCATTACTGCTTACATTTAGTCATTATTGTTTATAGATTTTCTCCAGCTTTGCTCGTGTTTGGAGAGTGTTTTAATACTATGCTGAATCTGATTTGTAGAGTTACTTACTGTGTCTGTGAGCTACGATAATAAGGATGAACCTAATTCTCTAAGTGAAGTGATCACAAGAAGATTTAGATGGTTTGGTCCTCTAATCCTGCACTCTTTAAGTAAAGCTCCCAGCCTAATTGAGATAAGATTAAAATTTGAATATCAGTCAATGAATCTAGTGGCTACAAGCGTGCAATTAATGAAAGTGCACAGTCAAAGATGCAAGGTAATAAGGTACTATTTACGCTTTAATAATAGAGAAAAACATGGTTAACATTATTTATATGAGTAGATTCACAATCGTATGGCTATTATTACATCTCATTTTAATACTATAGTTGAATTGCGAGATAGCTCAGATGTAAACTTGGTGAATGTCCTCTTTTTAATGTTAAAGTGGGCTTTGAGTAAGCTTGTTTGGTTAGCAAAGTTATTAAGTAGCAAAGCAAAAAGAAAAGAGCGAAACTTCTTCAGTTGAAGGGAAACATTTAGTTTTTACTCTGATTTACTTTGCTGACCAGTTTAACTTGTTCGGTCAGTCTATTTGAAGCGACAAGGCTGCTGTAATTGGATGAGCTAACGCCGAGGCTAACTAAGGATGGGCAGACCGAAGACTTCACAGCTAACGCCTGTTAGCACATCCTCCCCGAACTTGGCGTCTCCTTTCCGGCTGGTTAGCGTTTGAGCCGCCGGGGAGAGAACAGAAACAACCGAGCAGCCTCTGAGACGGCGTTACCTTGACAGAGTCCACGGGGTACATCACCGTGTGCTCCAGTATGCCTGCCACGGCTCCGGCTGTCATGTGGGTCGTCACGGAGACATGAGGCGGCAAGCTCTCGTAGTCCCCGTCGCTGTTCTCGTTAAAAGGCTCCCCGTCTTCGCTCTGGATCTGCGACATCTCCAGCCTTGCCACCGCACGGTCCGAGCTTAACTCCATGCGTGGGGAGCTCTCGCAACAGGTGGCCTTCCGTACAAGAGGAGGATTGGAGAATGTGTCGGCGGCATGGATAACCACAACATCACCACTACTTACCGGAGTTCCAACAGCGCCCGTAGGACGTCGCTAGCGAG
This sequence comes from Brachyrhaphis roseni, assembly GCA_903066815.1. Taxonomy (NCBI): domain Eukaryota; kingdom Metazoa; phylum Chordata; class Actinopteri; order Cyprinodontiformes; family Poeciliidae; genus Brachyrhaphis; species Brachyrhaphis roseni. The sequence continues at coordinate 14,640 of CAEFZY010069267.1, forward strand.
AGGCGTGGCTGACGGTAATGTGAACCAATCAAATCCCACATGGTGAGATAATAAGCGGGCTCTTTTCTGAGCGACCAATGATAAGTTTCTGTGTTGAATTCCTGTTCCACTTCAAAGCTCAGCCGGTGAAACAAGTTTTGAATACAAGTTTTGAATGGGTTTGACAGAACCGCGACCATGGCCAACTTCTGGTCCAGTAGATAAGAAGATGTGGTCTCACTGCCGGATAACACTTGTTCAATAATATGGAGAGATCTTTTCTTCAAAATGCCCTATCTGAAAAGGGAGGTTACTTCTGACAAACCATGGCTAACTGAAATCTACAGATAGACTACTTAGGATGCTGTGGAAAACTGACAACAAAACTAAAGTCAAGACATATAGATCTTAAATTATCTACAAAACTAGAACTGTGTCTTTACCTAAAAGTCATACTCTGGGAAAATTAGGGGGGGGGGGGGGGGGGGGGGGTGTTTTTTTTTAAAAAAAAGGGGGAAAACATTTTGTTTTAAAAAAAAATAATTAGAAATAAAGTGTTTTAAAATATAAAAAAAAAAA
>CAEFZY010069274.1:0-26216 GCA_903066815.1 Brachyrhaphis roseni
TATATATATATATATATATATATATATATATATATTTATCAGAGTGGCAGAAACGGGCTTCCGTAGTTATGCTTAGAAAAACGGAATTACAAATTTGAAACAATTTTCCTCATAACCCCTTGTTGAATATTCTGTTACAACAATAAACTATATATTTTTTTCAAATATAAACTGTTGAATGAAGATAAACACAAATAAAACAAGCAACGACCAACATCAGTCGATGAAGGTTATCAGGTATTTTGTTAGTGTCTTTAAATTTGCACTAAATGCTTTTTGCTGGGTAACACACCCAGTGTTTGCTTATCGCTGGTCGTTTTGCCCCTCTGCCTTCCCATACAGTTCTGGACGACTCACGCCAGATTACTTTAAGGATGAAATAGTGATGTAGGATGTCGGATGCAGTAGGAGACTCAGTACATGCCAGCCATCAGTTCCTAGGGTGACTCTGTCGTTACAATCGTTTCCTCCTTCTGCCATCTTGCTCCGACTTTTCAAATAACCTGTTGCCGTACGCATATAAAATCTGAGCATTCTTTTTTTGACGCCGATTGAGAAACAACGGGAAAGAGAACATCAGAGGCAAGCAGTTCATTCTGAAACATTTACTGCTCTTAATGATGTTTCACCTTGGGTGCTTTTATCAGTACAGTCATGCTAAGAGATCTGGCCGTTCACCTTGCAGGGATTTTGAACTAATGACAAACTTATCTGCCAACACGTTTTAGGATTCAAATCAAGTCAGGTGAATATTATTGTCTCCAATGAGCAACTTGTGTAGACAGCAGTGGACACATACAAAATAAAGGATAAAGGATGTTTTCTGTCAGTTTTTTAGACATTTTGGATGGTGAAGGTTTAAAGAGTCAAATCTGTATTCTCTAAAACACAGAGTCTCAAAAGTAAGAAACCTTATTTTTCCAGTCCTTCAAAAGTCTCCCAGTGTCAACAACGAGCATTTTAAAACTGCTGACATATTGCTTTTATTATTTTGGCCTACGAGATGCAAAGTTAGCAGTAGGACAACATTGGAAACCATCTGAGAATCTGAAGTGCAACAATGTTAGATATTAAGCCGGCATTGCCTTTAAGAAGCTTTATTTTGATTCTCATCCTGTCTCCAACACATATGAGGCTATGCTTAGCTCGGTTCCCTCACATACTTAAGATGCAGCCGGCCATACCTTCCAGCTCTCTTTGGGATGATAAAACCCAGTCGTTCCACCACTGCACTCTAACAATCTCTCTGCATTAAACTTGATACAACCCACAAGCCTTAGGGGAGAAAATTGATCCTCTTGCAGACTTTAGTCCCATCTTTTCCTACTGTCTCAACAGATATGTTATTTTAGTCTTTCAATTCCGTTATCTTTTGGAGGAATAAAGGTGTCTGAAGAAAAAAAAAATATCTATACATGCGTAAATTATCATTTTCTATATTTTCTTTTCTATTTTTGTGGAATTTGTGGCACAATATCATAACAAACCAAAGCTGTTAACTTTACTAAAATCTGCAGTGAAAATTTGTAAAATCAATTATTTGTTGATTGACTTCTCAGTCATTCATAAGGAAATTAGGTCATTTAACATTTTTTTAAAGGGGGAATTATTTTTTTTTGTCATACCTAAGTCAAACACATTTTCATGTCAAATTAAAATAATCTGAGAAAATACAAAATGCACTTTCCAAATGGTAAAAAAGATAATCACCACTGCTGTTTGATCCTAAACGATATAATCCATATTTTATGAAAGCTGAGTTCAGTTTTACTACCTAACAAGTAGATTCAGGAAATCGCCTTTAAATTCTGACGGGAAACATCTGAAAAGGCAACACATAGAGCTCCAACTTAAAGCAAAGCAAAAACAGTTAAACAGATTAAGTAGCATTTCCAGCCTGAATAGGAATGCAAGTCATTTCCACTGCCATGAGTTAAAAAAAAAAAAAAAAATCCTTGGACAAAACCTGAGAACCTTCTCAGGAGCGGCCAGCTGACCAAATTCACTCCAAGTCCACATAGTCGACTCATCCATGAGGTTGTAAAAGATCCAAGAACTTGTGAAGCGGTGTAGGTCTCAGCTGTTCATCGTCCACCACAGAGCGAGTCCCAAGGCCGTTACTGCAAATGATCAAAAATAAAGAATACAGCGGCTGCTTTGCTGCTTCAGGGCCGAATGATCGCTGTAATTAATAGAGACATGAATTTCTGTTCCATAGCAGAAAATCCTTCAGGACAGTTTCTGCCCTCAAGTGCACTTTGGTTGTACAGCAGAACAAGGATTTGAAGTAAACCTGCAAATTCACATCAGAATGACTCATCAAAAAAATAAATAAAAAAATAAATAAATGGTTTTGGAGGCTGAGTTTGGTTCTGTGATATGAACTTAAACGCTTTTAAAAACATGCAATGACACTGAATTTTTAAATGTGGGAATAAGCATGCGTTTGTTCAGGCTATTTTTTTTTAAATAAACATTTGTTGATGATTTGAAACACTGAAATAAAAAAAGAAAGTAGTGCTGCAAATACATTGCCATAGCAATACAGTGTAGACGATGAATGCATAATGTTGGAACTGAAAAAGACTCAAAGGTTTAAGTGTACAACAAAGTCAGCCATATGTGGAATCAGGCTAAGCTGCACATGGAGCTGTTTGAAGCTCTGCTGTCCTCTAGAGGAGAACAGAGAACATCGCGGTCACCAGCAGCGTCAGACCACATCACAGTGGACAGGAAACGATGATGTCTACTCTAAAGAAAAAATGTCTGCTCTTCTGTATCCAAGCAATTTTGTGCAGTACTTTGGTTCTCTGTAGAATAACGGCGCAGTCGGTGAAATAACTGTTGCAGACGGGGATTCACAGCTGTGCATCAGGAACATTTGGCTATTAAAAGATCAGAGCTGTATGTCTCAGCAGTTTATGTTGGACGTTGTTGAAACTTAGAGAGGCTAAAGGGACAGTTGTAATTTGTTTAAGATGTAGTTATCAGAAGTTAAGACCTGGGGAAAAGAAAGAGGCACTGCAAGGCAATATTTATTGGGTCAACTTCTAATTTTGCTTAGCATTCTGTACAAGGCCATTTTGTTTTCAAAACACGAAACAATTAACCACTTTCAATGCTGCAAATCTGTCAGCGCCATCTCACTTCACGGTTTATATTTTTATCCCAGAGGAACGTCACACCAGCGTCTGTTAAAAATAGAGGCTCTGTAGTTCAGAGCTTTTATTTCCTTTTTTGCAAAATTGAAATATATTCTACGTGTGCACATTGCATGTCAAATTCTCTGACACATCAGTGGAACAGAAGTCGGAGAATAAAACGACGTACAGCAGCCGCCTCAAAGACTCAAAGCTGTCGTAACTTAGCAACAGCCTGGGAAGTGGGATCAGAGATGAAAGGGTGGAAGAGGTAATTGGTGGAGAATGGGGGTGACTGGAGGTGGTGCAGTGGGTTAATGACCAGCGTGTTCAATCTTAAGCTCCCTTGTGTATCATCTTGTTAATGTCGATCTAGTTTGTCACAGTTTAATTGTCATTTGCTTATTGGACCTAAAGAGGAAAGATCTAGAGTCAGTTATTACAGCGAGATACCAGCAAACAGGCCTGAAATATGGGTGTGGTCAGACCTGAGCCACATAAAGATAGTTACAAGAATATTTCCAGGATTAAAGAACTTATGTCCCAGCAGGATCTTGAGAAATCCACACATGTTTTTCTTGTTCTGACTAAAACCAGGAAGATTGAGCACAAAACCCCAGATCTAAAGTTCTTACACTGGCTCCCTGTAGCTCACAAAATAGACTTTAAAATAGTTATTTTAGTTTATTAATCACTGAATGGCTTAGCACCATTAAAAATCTGCTGTTGTCATGTCAACCTTCGAGAACCTCTCAGGTCCAAACGAGGAGAAGCGGCATTCAGCTTCTATTTACCTCAAATCTGGAACAAACTTCCAGAAAACTGCAAAACAGCTGAAACTCCGCGCAGCTTGCTTTTGATGTGTACTGATGATTTTGACGATGGCACTCGACAAAATGTAATGTTTGTTACTGGTTTCTCAATTGGTGACTGTATGTTGTTTTTATGACTTTTCATTTTAGCATTTTAAGGACCAGTCTTACAGTATGGAACATAGTCCATTGTAGAGGGAGAGTATGAGTTTTATCAATTTGTGAAAGTTGTTTTGTCTGTCGTGGCTTTTCTTGGTAATAGACAAAAAAACTAATCATCAATGTTGAAGTAGCTCTAAAACTTTAGAGCTACTTCAACATTGGAGTCACAGCTTTTAGACTAAAAGTTATGGCTGAACGGTGAGGGATTGCTCTACCACTGCACTGGTGTAATGGTCAGCAATGTCTTAGTAAACTTGGTGTGCTTTAATCGAGCATTGTTGACCCGTGTGTCACTGAGTTCATCTTCTTATAAAAAGATTTATGTGAACCAAGACAGTAGTGTTGTAGTCAAGACCACCTAACTGGAGACCAAGTCAAGACCAAGCCCGGTCTCGAGTACTACAACACTACAAGACAGTATAAAAAGGCTCTAGAAATTGATACATGCATTCTTGGCCCGATATTGAAGTGAAGTATAAGAAAAAAGTTTTTTTTTAAAATGATGTGTTGTTGCAGTGTCAGCACTTCAACAGGTTGTTGAACAGATGACTGATGTGATGAGGTGTGGTGAACTGATCTGAGGAATGGGAGAAAGTACATCTCCTGTAATTAGACCTTTAAATGAGTCTCAGAATTGGTTTGGTTGTACATATTCTGTGGAGTCTGAAAGGAATGGGTCAGAAACTAATCCCAGAACCCATTTAACCAACCAAATTTCAATACTTATCTTATGAATGTGATTTCTACAGTAGTACATGTTGATATTTCAGTCAATTGCACTGAATCTCACAGCGTTCCCTCGACTCATTACAATCGGTCACTGAGCTGAAGCTAATCCTGGGGTTCTGCTGCTGATCTATATGGAGGGTAGCAGTGTGCCCTTTATATCTTAGCTGTCCTACAAAGCTCCAAGATCCAAGGAAGATTAACCGAAAGGCAGTAAAACATAGTTGAAGTTGTGCAAGAGATAATCCAATTATAAAATATTGAAAAATCTCAAATCCTTTTCAGTGTTGTTCAAAGCTGTATGGAAAAAAAAGAAAAGAAAGCTCTTTAAGGTAGAAGCATTTTTTAAAGCAGTTACTTTTCTTTTCAAAAATAAAACTTCAAAAGAGTAAAAAGTAAATAAATAAAGTGTTATCATGTTACTCCAAAACATAATCATTAAACCATCAACACACCTTTTGAAAAATAATAGAATATCCTTCTGTAAGTGGACAGCAAAACCAGAAAGCTGTTTTCTTTTTCATCTCGAGCATCAAGCACAGCGGGTCGTCTGCGGTCTGAGCCGAAATTGAACACCTGTCTAAGTTTCCATCTTTCACAGAGCCAATTATTATTGGTTGCTCTGTAGTTTTTGTTCATCATTTGCTTTTGAGTTTGAGGCAGACAGGGTCTGTCAAAGGCAGATGAGAGTAAAAAAAGTATGAGGTGCTTCGCTGCTGGTCATATCTCCAGTACCTCCACAGTATAAGGAAACGCTGGACATGCACTATGTTTACGGACAGACTCACCACCAGTGGCTCAATTTACTCAATAAACATTATAAAACACTCCACACATTCTGTCTTAAAAAGCACGTTTTTGTCTCTGAATTTCTTTGTAATTCACACGATATCTGCGCTCTCTCTCTCTTTTTGTTTTCCCTGGTGGGTTCATTAGCGAACAAGAAAACAATGGGAGAGCCAGCCTCATTTGTTTACACTGTTGCATCAGATAAAAGAACTCTTGCAGTTGGCTTAACAACCATAAACGCCGGGCTCCATTTGAAGGAAATGGCTTCCTGGATTGCACTCTAAACCTCACTGGTGCACTATATCACTACGTTGACACTGCCTGATGAAACTGTCTAAAAGAGCAACATACATACCCTCAAACGGCCAAAGGCCTTGTTTGATAAACTGGAACAGAACTGAAAACAGATAGCGGAGAGCACAACTAGTTTTGCCAGAGGCATCATAGGATTGCTTTCTCTAAACCATTAGCATCACTTCTATCCACCGTGTTCGGTAGTGCGGCACAAGTATCTTGATCCATCCCAATGACTCCACGCCATGCGGACGTGTGGGCTGAAGCCCTGTGGCTGGAATAAAGGGGATAAGGTGGGTTTTGCAGTGATTACCGTTTCTGTCCTGAGGTCAGTTCAAGATGGAGGTGACAAAAATAGTCCGTTTTTACGGAGTGTCAGAGCTGGGAGCCAAACAGATTCAAAATGTGACAATCATGTGACTGTTTTAAATAATTACATCAGGCAAAGCAAGGTGGGCTTACCTGTGCAGTGCTATTCACACATGGTTCTGGGTTGTGTTGGGTTTTTTCTGAGTTTTTATTTTGATGATTTACTCCAGTCCTCCTCTTGTATCTCATCTTCATCCTGTGATTTTATGTAGATATATACGGCATGTAAGCTTTCTAACCAAAAGTCATGAATAACAAGTTCCTATTGGAAAATTGAAGGTGTTTTTACAGGTTTCCTATTTGCCCAGTATGATGAGGTAATGACAAATATGTATAAAACTCTTCTACATGTGAGGACATAAAGAAGGAAGGGATGCTGTAGAGCATCTGTCACATCAATTATGTATTTTAAGCTGTTCATTAATTTTGAAGTGAATTTCTTACCTGTACCCTACACCTTACAATCCTCTTAAGTGCTTCCCTTTAGGTCAGATAAATGTTAAGTGAATTAATCAAAGAAATGGGACAATCTGTTAGTTTCACTTACAGGTTCAAGCATTTGGCATGTGGTGGGTAGGTGAATATGCATCAGGGTAAAGAACATGCTGCAGCCTGAGATTTTTCAGGGGAAAAACTAAAAAGACAATGTTATTACAAATAGTTAATCATGAATATTTGATGCGGTAAACACAATCCTCTTCAAAGTCTTTGATTGTGAACATGAGCCACTGCCTCCACTGTGCCAACACGTTTTGTCCAGAGGTAGCTGGTGCGATTCATTTGAGCAGATTATGCTACACCAGGGAAGGCCGGCTAATTATTAGGAAAAATACGCCATTTAATTTCCTTGTAATGCATTGCATAAGAAAATTAATGCATTGCAGTCAATCAACTTTTTTCAATCAGTTTTAAATTCAAAGGGAGAAAGTCTCCTTATTGTCCTCTTCACGTCCATGTTGATGCTCCTAAAAGAGAAAACTGCTTTTATTCTTCTTCTTCTTCTTTTTTATTTATTTATTTATTTTTTTTACATTTTTCAGTCTCCTACTCACTCAGAATAATAAAAAAAAATTCTAAATGTAATAATTTCCTCACAGTCAATCGCGAGGCGTCCATGCATGGGTCTGTGTGGACCTGGCTTTTTAGACTTAGAGCTTTACATGTTTTCCCACTAGATGGCAGAAGAGTTCTACTAAGCTGGAGAACCTGGAATCTGGGTTAGTGTCTTCCTCTGAAAAAAGGGATTTCTGCCTCACTGGAATACAAAGATCCTGCTCAGATTGTCATTTGCACAATGCCGTTTTTCGGGTGTCAAATGGGTTTTTATGGCTGACGAAAACAGTGTCTTCCGATGGGGACTGTCTGACAGGATGTCCTGAAACTGCAGAAGCAAGCTAAAGATAGAACATATTCTTTCCATGAATATACCCCAGAAAGCTCCCATATCTGAATGGTGGCGTGTGCTTAACATGCTCCTACCTGAATGGCAGTGGGGGTTAATTTTTATAAACTTTCACATAATCCGTGGCGCTCTGAAACTCCATTTTCGAGCCAGTTTAAGAATTAATTTCAGTTTTCTCACTCAATACGCCATGTTTTCCAATGAACAGTTTTGAAAATGACTTTTGTCCTTAAATGGTGGAACAATAAGTGACTCAGGAGGAAATATTGCGCTTGGTGGCCCACACGTGTGCCTTTCTATTGGCATGGAAACAAACAGGCATGCCTAATAGAATGGCTCGAGCGAGCAGAAAATAAATTTCCTGCTCCATGCACACTAGCTTTCTCCAGTTTCATCCTTATTCATTTCAGTGCTGCTGCTGGTGCTGTCACTGATAGTAAGGAAGGCAAGGACTGTTCATACACAAAGCATTTCTCTTCTCGGAAGAATTGATTTAATGACAACGTCCTCTGCCCGCAATCGATGGGGCAGAGGGAAAAGTGCATTATGAAGGAAGGAAGAGTGATAATGAAAGATCACAAAGCTATCCCCATCACTCTAACTAGCATCATCAACACTGCACTCTGTTTTATTCCCAGACCACTGGTGGAATTTTCTTCTGCAAGCCCTGTAAATTTTTCTCCTTTCATATTTAGACATGTTTTATCTGGTTCTGAGCATGTGCCATGGGATTCATCGTCATGCTGGTTCGTTCCCACAAATTCCTACGGACAGGTAAAATTTTTGCCTCAGCCAGATTTTATTGGTAACCATCCACACTTCCTCAGACGCTTTTCTTGGTTCTTCTCAAACGTAGAAATATATACATCATAATTGTAGTCGTAGTCTTGATTGTTACTCGCAGGAAGTTTAATAATAGTCCAAAGCAGAATGCTAGGTTTTACTTTACAGTTATGTATGAAGACGCAACCAAAGATCAATGCTTAACATTTGCATCAAAATGCTAAAGAAGGAGCCATATGAGATGGATGAGGAGAGCAGAAGAAAATCTTACTTGCAGTCAGTTTTTGTGAATCTTCTGAGTTTTTCGATCAGTAGGGGAGACGATGGATAGATATTTCTGTCTGTAGCTTGGAGCTCTTTAAAGCTGGTGGATTTAAAATGAGAATCAAAGTACTTACTCATGTCTGCTGATAAATGGTGCAGCTCTTTCCTCTGCAACATAAATACTAATTGCAAAGTATGATCTGAACACAGAGTGAAATGTTGCAAATAAGACCATATACTAAAAAAATAAAAATAAAAAATCCTAACTTTAAAGATTTTTTCTCAGCACTTAAATGCATTTTCAGCAGTCTGTTTGTGTGTGAGCAGAAATATAGTATTTAAGCAGACAAAACTCATAGAAGTACCATAAAGTACATATATTTGATTCATTTTGGTTGGCTGGATGGCTCCCTGGTGAGGTGTACCAGGGCTCGTTTCCTCAGGGGAACAGCCAGGACACGCGGGAGGGACCTGGGAACGCCTTGGCATTCCCTCAGAGAGAAGCTGGCACAGGTGGTTGTGGAGGGAGGAGTCTAGGTCTCTCTGCTTCGGCTGCTGACTCTGTGCCCAGACCCTGGGTCACGAGGAAGTCAATAAATGGATCTATTTTGGTTGGCTTTCTGGGAGTTTAGTTCAGCGTATACAGATTTATGTCGTTTCCTGCATGGCCCCTTCTTTGGGGAACTTCTTCTTCAGTCTCCATCTTGACCAGTAAATCAGTGAGTTTTGCTTCCCTTTCTTAGTTTTTCACCACAGCTTGATGAGGGAGCAGCTTGGTGGATGACAAGTGTTGTAAGGATCTGGAGGAGTGGTCTCGTGGTCAGCTATAGTACTGGCAAGGTGATCAGCTAGAGGAGTGGCCTATTGGTCATCTGGAGATATGTCAATATTGGCAGCTGGAGAAAGATGACCTGTGATCTGCTGCGATGGAGCAAAGTTGGATTCCACTGCACTGGAAGCCAGTCTGTATAATCTTTTGTGTAGCTCCTGCTGGAGTTTTTGTTGTGGCAAGACCTGGTGCGGCATATTTCTTCTTCTCACATTTATTCTCATCCAGGAGTGACTTGCAGGGCTCACCATATTCTTTAGTGGGCCATAAATACTCCTCTGTCAAAGGGTTGGAGTTTGTGACTGCAGCGAGGGAGGGAATGTGAGCATCACAATGCCATTGCTCTACCAGAAGTCAATGACTGTAATTGACAACTGTGAACTGTGGTGATCCATGAGGAGAAGCATGGCTGACCTCGGTGTGGTTTTTAAACCACTGTAGAAAGATGAAGAAATGTCTTTATAAAATCTGTGCCAGCTGACATGGCAAACATTGTACAATTTTACCACAGATCTGTTGGACATTTCCTGGCTTTTACCAATATTTCAGACTCTTAGATAAATTACTGAGAGGCACCCCTCAGTTAGTCTTTATATTTCAACATCTAGAAACGTTGAAAGTTACATTTTCTTTTTACATAAAACCCAAACAATGTCATGGTAATTATAACTAACCCAGACATCTTATAGCCAATAACTAGCTTAGATTACAGTTAACAACTAAAACTACAAACATGAATAGATTATATCCCCATTGACATACAATGATCACAATTTATTAAATATCATGAGATTCTCAAACATTACTGAAATTATCCCTTTAACTCATAGACTTTCGTTCATTTATCTTTTCTAAAATAAAATGATCATTCACATCAGTGGCTACATGTGTTGTCAAACATTGTCAAAAAAGCTGAAAGAAAATTACATTTTAGGAGTGGCAAATTTTTATAAAAAAAGATTTAGGGAACAATTCTTTTTTTTATTTTAGTTACTTTTCAAATCTCACTCTAATCATTCTGTCAAAAAAACAAACAAACACAAAACCCAGAAAAAAATCAAGACTACCTACGAGAAATTTGTTCTCCTGCAGATGTAAAAGATATCAAGCAGAAAGCTAAAGTTTGATTTGTTCATCTATTTGTTTATGTTTCCCCCCCGTCAGTGCAGCGGCTGTGGAAGGATGCACAGAAATCATACTCTGAGATTCCAATTTTTTTCCCCTATCTGAGAAGTAAAACGGAGATTTTCTCCCACATTACAGCTGCAGTCCCAAGTAATGAGACGGCCCAGTCGGTTCCTCTCTCTTCTCATTGAAAGTGAATGACTTTCGGGTAGCAATCACTGCATGAAATAGTCCTTTAGACGAGCCTTCAGATTTTCCTCCCAGGCAACCTGTGATGATTTGACAGTTGATCCAACAGAGATGAGTTCCTGGTTAAGAGGTCCAAACCGCCCCTCTGATGCCCACGGCTACCAGTTTTTCACATGTTTGCTGAACAAATCTAACAATGAGAACTAAAGCAACAAACCAGGCTTTCCAATGTATAATGCTGAGTGTTTGTCAGAATGCAGAAAATTGATCACCTGCCTGTGCCTCCAGGCCTAATAGGCCTCGTATATTGCTTTATTCTGCATAACGTAGCAACTCTGCAGTAGCGGTGCTATTTCGCAGTCCTGAGCAAGATTCCAAACTTTTCTCACATCCACTTGGCTCGCCTAATGCTGCTGCTGTGGCGGTGTTTTTCCTTCCCCCGAATTCCCAGATCACCGAGGAGTCCAGGTGTTCATGCGGAGCAGCTTGCGAGGCAGCAAAGTGATATTCCGAGGCGTGATGACAGTCAGCTCACGCTGCAGTTCTGCAGCATTGTGCCCGCGCCGCTCCTGGGGGAAAGTCAGATCCTTGGGCCTGCGCAGCTGGCGCCGCCTCCTGCCAACAGCCGCAGCTCCCCGTCACAGATGTTCACGCAGTCCTCTCAGCTTCTAGCTTTTTGTGTTGACCTCATTCATACAGACAGGCAGCCACAGAGTGAAAGCGGGCCCTTGCAGCCATCGGTGAAAATGTTTAGGAGAATTTGCTGAGAACACCGATGCGCCGTTGAGAGTTAATTCAAATGGATCAACCGGTGTTACCCATGGCAACTAACAGGTGACCACACTGTTCCTGTAGTTATTTATTTATTTTTTTTGTTGAAACACACAAACAAAACTGTTATTATCATCATCAACAGTTCATTTCCCTGTAGAAAAACAATGTATTATCATCATGAGTGTCATGACTTTGCATTTTTTTAAAATAAATAATGACACTTTATTACAAAGTTGGCACTTTTAATTGACTTTCAAGACAAGTTTTTGAGCAACCTTGGATTATAAGTGTCATTATTTACCAAATGACACTTCATGACAACAGTCATAGACATTCATAAAGACTTATTCATATTCATGACAGATGTTATGTCATGTTTATGACGGTGTCAGACAATTACAACTTAGGGCTAGTTGAATGCATGATTAATGAGCGTTCAGGGATTTAAAACCATCAAAGATGCCAGATCAATATCGGATCAAATTATTTGTTTTTACCTCTGTTCTCCATCCATTGTACTGCAGTTCAATATGCTGTTATACAATCAGAATCCATTTCTTCAGATCAGATTTTGAAAGATGAAAGTGCAGCTGATATGATCAAATAGTCAAATTTAGAGTAGTAAAATTTATAACTATCTGCTCTGTAACAGACCATTTGTTTACATACGCCTCGAGAACACACAGACCTCTGAACGAAGTTCACACAACGCGTCATAGCTTGAAGAATAAGTTGGCTGTGTACATGGATATTTATTAAATGAAATTGATTAAAGTCTGAGTCATTCAGAATTTTTATGTCAGATAAAAATCTAAAAGTTGGAACTTTACATACCATAAAAACATCAACCAGAATGTCTTAAAGGCCGTTTTCACGTCTGATTCAGACCTAAAGACCAACATCATCATTAAAGGTTAATGTCAAGTTCAAACACAGCATGTTTTATTTTCCAGCAGCACCACAGTACTCCTTTCACATCACTTCTTACAACACACTACATAAGTGTCTTACATAATGTTTTGTTTTTATTCATATGCAAAGGTTAGATTACTCAACTTATATTTGCAAGAGTCTTAATGTAAACAGCTGGTCTTTGCTTAAAACACACTCTGAAATAGAGAAACATATCTTTGCCCTAGCGAGGAGAGGAAGACAGCCCACCATCACCCTCAGTCTCACCAGCCTCATATGAACGGAGACGGAGCAAAATGTCATCAGCACTGTGCGAGAGCCTTCACATCCTGTCACCTGCTCTCCGTTTCTCGCTTTCCCCTCCGTTTTAGCGATTCCCTTCATCAATTAAGGCTGCTCTCAAGATTGTCTTCAGCTATTTCATTACAGTCAATTAGCCTGGAAAGAGACAGCGTGAGACAGAGGAGAGCCTTTCAGGCAGCGAACAACATGTGCAGCAGGGTCTGCATACCAAACAGTGACAGCGGTAGGCGGCCGGCCAAGCCGCTCTCAGACTGGCTGAGGGCATTCACCCCTCTGAAGACTAATAATGTTTCTAGGGTCCTCTGTGGAGACCAGTAAGATACACTCCAACCTTATGCCAAAGGCCTTAGCCAAATAGAATATTTTATTAATTTTATAAACTCTGTTTTAAGCTCAGTCTATAAACCGGCGGTGAGCTATTTAGTCCCACTGCATGCATTTATGAATGATTAAATGTGCTGCGCAAGTGTGGATGTTACATGAAAATCATGCTGCTGAACCTGGACCTGACCGACTGCAGGTTGACTTGACTTGATGCAACCTGCTGAGTTTCCTTAGACAGACATTTTCCAAGTCACTTTGAATAATTAGACGAGCATGCTGTATTGTTTTATAACTAGGATGAATTGAAATGCCTGTGTGGTTGAATTGAAATGATCTTGGGTCTTGGGCGACATGCTATGTGTGCGCCTTGGTTATAAATGCTTTTATGTTACCTTCATGTTTCAGAAAGTATGCTTCCTTTCCTCACAGTTAGACCAAGATAAAAGGTAGTTTTAGTTACACCAGCCTCTTTCTAATGTCGCTACATTCACAGCAGGACTAGACAGTGGCTTTAATAAGCAATTATTCCACTTCCACCCTTCATCAGTCTGCTGTGTGTATTTATTCTGGAAAGTTGTCATCTACATTTTCCCAAATTGGCATTCAAAACTACATGAAAATCCACCTCAGTGCAAAACTGAGATTCTGCCTTCTGCATTTGATGCATTATGTTACAGAGACGTGGTTATGCTTCTTTATAAAAAAGCTTATTGTTCATTCAACATATTTACCATGTTATAATTAGGGTCGCGATGAAAGGATTTAGGTGGTTCTGTTCCGTCTGTACACCGCGGATGGTCCAGTTTGTGGCTATTTAGCATATGGTTGAGAAACAGCTGGCCAGCTCTCCTGAAGCACACCAGCTCATCGCAACTCCTGGGAATCCAAACGGCTTCTTGGGGAGATCGCCATATGCCTGACTGCGCAGTTTACTAAGAATTGTTGTGTTTTTGTTTTTCCATCTCCATGATGTTGTTGATGCTCGTCTGTCGTTGTGCTTAAATAATCTGCTTTCTTTCTTTGTTCTCCGAGGCTCACTTTGAACAATGTGCACTGGCTGGATTTGATTTGCGGTTGTCATGTTTACGGTTAGTGTTTCTTTTTGTTTTTTGTTAACAGAGAAGAAATTGATAACGCTATCTTGGGCTGATATCAGGAATAAGCAATAAAAGCTTTGTTACGATTTAAGGTTCAAGTTATTTTGTTCAGCTAATGGCAAACAGAGCAGAGCAGCAACAACTCTCTGCCATAAAGATTAGTCAAAATGAAGTTTCTGGCATTTATACCTAAAGAGATGAGATTGCGAAATAAACAATGGCCAGCGGTACATTACATCTGCATGAAAACATTTTCTGAACGCTTCTGTTATCATGTCATATCATTGATTCATTTGTTTTTGCCTGACAAAGACGTGACAGCAGCACAAACAGTTCAAGAAGCAGTGTAGCCTCAGTATGTGAAGGAATGGCAGGCAGTGTTGTACGGCGGAGCAATAGTTGCGGGGCTGACGTCGCATCCTCTCTCTTTGCTGACATTGCGATTTGGTTTGGCTAAAAATAATGATCTCGCATGTTAAAAGCAAACAAGAGAAGAGAAGAAAAGTGGAAACAAGAAAAAAACAGCAACTCTACTGGGGGAAATTAAATCAAGCTGCTCGGCGTAAGATGCACTAATTAACAGCCAGCATTGTGTTAAAGCATAATCCTAAGGAAAATCCGTCCCAATTTTAATGGCCCATTTATAACGCAAAGAAATCATAATTCTTTTAAATGCCAGAAGCACTCTGCTCATCTTCTGTAAACATGCGTAGAGGTTTTCTATATTTACAATAGAAATTTTCTATGATACTGGAGCAAAATCCAAAACATTTTAGCTTGCAGTAAATAGATGTTTGTTAGGAAGGAAAGAAAAAACAAAACTGAGGTATTACTACATTGTTTATTCATTTCCACAAGGTTTTATTCATTTAAACCTTTAGAAGAAGCAGAAGTACAGAATTATTTCAGAATGATGCCATGTGTGGCTTAAGCTTCTTGTCCAATTCAAGCTAACTAGTTCATAATGTAGAATCGATCTGTTTTTACCACGTCTACTTAAAAAAAACAAAAAAAAAAAAACATGGAAGACCACAAAAGAACTCTGGCCATATCCACGTCAGTGTATGTGATGTTAGATTCCCGAGATGAGTCCCAACCTGGTGGGATAGAGCCTCGTCAGATTACAAGAGGCCTCAGAGAACAGCTTTAAGCATCTTCATGCCGCGTGTAACTGTTGATTCCCAGTGCTTCACTTCCCCTCATCCCTGAATAACTGTGAAATCAGAAAAAGGTACTCACGCTCAGCCATTTTCTACTCAAGTAAATCAGAACTGAGCGAATCCTTCAGGGGCTTTCAGTTTGTCGTCGTTTGGCACCAAAACGATTTGCATTTGAATAGCCGGAGGGAGCTACATTTGTTGGGTAAAAAGAAAATCCCCTCAAAATAAACATAATTTTTGCTCCTTTAGCGAAACCCCTTTTTGCCAAGAGGGGCATCATTTGGTCGTCTCCTGTGACAGTGACATTTCTCAAAGACGGAGCATGCAGAGACAGAACTCTTTGACCGTTCCTCGTTGCTCGTTTAGTCCTGGTTCATTCAGAGTTCTTGTTCATCTTCTACATTCTCCTCCCTTCAGATCACCCCAAAGTTTCGCTGACAAGTGCTGGGAACCTAGAGATGGCTCAACAGGTACAAACATCGACCACTAACTAATAAAATTAACTAGACCAAATGTTTTGGATCATTATCCTGATGTATGATCCACTTATGACCAGTTTGGTTGAGCTCACCAGATAAAAAGATTCAACAGGTCCACAACATCACAGATCCTTTACAGTCGTTAATGGTGTCAATAAAGTTACTGTCTACAGATTTATACTTTCTTTCTCACTCGACACACCAGGAGTGTTTGTTAATGAAGAGTTACATTTTAGTCGCATTTAATCAAAACACCGGGTACAATTACATTCTCAATTATAGTTATGTTTGTTCCAGTAGGACAGGAACGGCTTTTATTCTGGGATAGTTAGCAAACAAAAGCTCACCGTCTCATTGTGTCTAATGGTTGCTATCAATGCTTAGTGACAACAGGATGTCAGTATCTGCTACAGAGAGAGTTTCTTGACCGTTACAGTGAGGCCTTTGTGTCACATCATATTTAAATTGCAGGATATAGCAATGCTTCCCTTTAATTAATGTTAAAACGATTCCGACGTACCACCGTTCCATTGGTGATTTTAAAAACAATAAATTCTTAACGTGATATTTTGTCACATTCTACACATTCAATGAAGGTGTGCAGCTCTGTAATTCTGACAAAAAGTAAACCAATAAGTTGATACAATTTAGCACATTCTTCATAAACTCAACCCACAAAGTGTGACAGCGAAATGAGAGAGAGAAAAAAAGTATTTATGACACGCAAAAGCAATCTAGTCAGTTTTCTTTGAAGCCTGTCTGTTTAAGACTTCTTCGCAGCAGGTTTTCTGCATTCCTCCTTTACCCCTCCGCGTACAAAGGGGGCTGCCGGTGTGAGATTTTCATACAGCAAGAGATGTCGCAAGCTTTCAACCCACTACCTCCCACTGCCGTCACTATCGCCACCCAAGACATTCAGATTCCCTTTATGAATTCCTCCAGTGTTTCCTGTTTATGCAGAGACAGATTATGCATCATGTTTTTAATTGATCCCTTTGGGGTGGTCGCTCACAATGAGGGGAGACTCTGGTACGAACCTCAGTCCAGTGATTACCATGCAAACATTGCGTTTTAGATACCTAGCTTCAGGCTGCTGTAATTGGTTCTGCACAGGCACAGACAGTGAAGAGACTCTGTGGCCGAGTCCAGTTGGATCAGGGCGTTTTTGTGGTACTGTGTGTAACAGCACATGCACATCCTGTGGACTATTCTTTGTTCAGTCTAGAGAGTTCATTGAGATTTGTTATTCCTTCCTGTGTTGTTGGGATCCAGGGTCGTGGTGCTGCAGCTGCACGGCAGCAAGAAAGTTCTGGGTTCAAATCCCAACCTGGAGTCTTTCTGCGTAGAGTTTGCATGTTCTCCTGGTGCATCCAAAACAAGACTGTTTGGTTAATCTGTTTTTCTAAAACGCCCATAGGTGTGTGTGTGTGTGTGTGTATGTGTGTCAGTTAAGGTGTCTGTGGTGTGATTTAAATATTTTTTAAGGCGGTTACTCCCACTAGTTACATTTTAAAAAGCTGGTTTTTTTAAAAACCAGCTTCTACAAAAGCTGGTTTGTTGTGTCATTGGAATGTATAAAACTGAACATTTATGGATTTGAAGGAAACACATAGTTGGATTTAGAACCTATTTTTAGGCAATAACATTGAGATTTAATGTCTGGTCCTTAACCTCACAGCCTTACGTATTGGCAGTGATAAAAACGTGTTTAGTGATTTCTTCAGTTGGATTTTACAGTTTTGATAAAATGTGCTGGAAAGCAATTCCTGCATACCACACAATTTTAAGCTGTTTTATTGGCAAAATAAAACAGCTTAAAATAGTTTTTAAGCAATTTTAATTCTTGGGATCTATCCCAAGAATGAATGATAACAGATTGCCCTTACTTACATGTTGCAGAATATTAACTTGTAGGAAAAAAACTTGCTTGATGATGGCTGTTTTTGTGATGACAAATTGTCCTCTAACACCACATGTTCTGCATGTACGTAGCTAACATCTAGAGAGTTGAACAATTTTTCAGGTCCCAAATTTCAGTATTTGATGAGGAAGATAAACTTAAAGAATGTTCTGGTCTCAGGGTTTTTGTTGTTTTTTTTTGGTGCTGTTTCTGGGTAGAAGTGTGGGAAAACATCTACACCCATAGATTGTATCAAAATGTATTGCATGATTCTATTAGCATGATAAAGGAGTCGCGCCAGACTTTTCTGCCCATCTTTTTCTTTCCAAACAATTGATTTTCTGGATATTATAAACAATTCATCAGAGAAAAGGACATTGCACCAATGGTCTGCTGTTTCACACTGTCCTTTGATATTGTTCTTGGACAGAAGCGTCTCTCCAGCTGCCCTTCTCGTCATAAGGCCATTGTCCAAATGTCTTCACCTCTCCGTGTGCTCATACCAACCTAATCTCAATGTTGAGCAAACCCTGGCCTGGTGGATGTGCACTTCTAAAGAGGATACTTCAGTAGGACACTGATCTGGAATGTGTTCCGGTGCCAACTTTGGTGAAACTGAAACATTCGCCTTCAAGGTGTTAATAACTCTAAAATCAGTTCTCTCAGCTATAATAGCACAAGCAACTATTCTGCTTATAATGACAGGAAGTAAATGTTGCTAACAACAACACTTCTCTCAAGAAAATCTGCCTCTGTTTTTAAAGTACTCATTCAAAAGACAATGGGGATTTATTTAAGTGTTACAAACTGCTTCATATTCAAGAAAATATATTAAAACAACATCATAAGTGGCACAACGAGAAACATATTATGCATCTTCCAGGCGCAAAGTGGTTATGAAAACGATGTATACATCAAATGTAACTAAAAGAAATGTTTACTTTGCAATTTGACACCTTGAGTAGGGATTTCAAGACATCCCTACTCTTTCCAGCACTCTCTCTTCAGTATGTCATCACAACGTTTACAACTAGCGTTGGGCTGAGACGTAGTTTGCATGACGAGCTCAGCGAATGCTGAGGTGTTTGCTAATTGCTGCTGCTGCTAGTCTGGAGGAGCTGGGCGGACAACAGCTCTAAGCGAAACTAGGATATATCCAGAGCTCCTGCTCATAAACAGGCGGCTCTTTGTGGGAGCAAGTCCTCTGAATGGATGTCATGGGGGATTCAAATGTTTCTCAAACATGCATCAAAGAATCAAAGCAACCCTCCAGGTAAATTTCAGATGAGGGAATATCATGATAGAAAAAGTATTTATTTATTTTTTTTATGTAAACTGTCTAATCAACTGAAGCTTGTTGATTCCAGTCAGCAAAATATTCAAAAACTATTAAGACTTTTCACAACAAAAGCAGAAGGTTCAAGGTACATTTATGTAACTTAACTAATTTATCTCCTTGCCATGACTGTAACATGACAAACGCCACTCTGCTACAGAGGTCTGGTTTAAAGGATGTCTCTGGGGAACATGACTCACTTATTTCCATCCATATGTGACAGGTACTAAAGAGCTGCGAGTGTGAGGCAGCCTTTTTTTTTTGTCCTCTCTAACCTCACTGTTACTTCACTGCAGCCCTTAAGGTTGCCTTATCCCTCCGGGGTATTACATGTCCTCATCCCCGTCTCTGGACACTTTGAGAGCTGAGATGATCCTCATTAAAGCATGTGGACAGAGGGCATGTGTCTTTGCGGTTTTTCTTGTCCACACACTGAGAAACTCAATCTGACAAATCCTCTTATAAAGATATCGCTCTCCCTCCATCCAGTCCCAGCCTCTGTTCCCATTAAACGTTTCGGCCCGATTCGTCCTCTCCTGCATGCGCCCGGCGCCGCTCAGAAGCAGGCGGCAGTGAAACTAGGACAGGCAAAGTGGATGGTTGTAATAAATGATGAATATCCTTGGCTGAACAATTTTTTTATTATTTTTTTTCCCAGGGATTTGACAGATGAGGTATGGCGATCACCATCAATATAGCCTGTGTGGCATGAAGATGAAGGGTCAGGTTACCATCCCATCAACTACAATAATTGAACTGTCGAATAAACTGCACAGCCCTCTTCTGGTATTCCTCTACCTCTTTCATGAAATTTTCATCAGCCCAAAGGCAGGGAGTTATTTCTTGTCTTCATTTACTCAGCTGACTGGAGTACTGTTGAGGACTTGGCCTGACAGGAAAGCTGATCGGCAGACATGTTTTTATTAAATTGAAGCTGCGTTCTCCAGGAAGTGCAGTTGAGAAGAGAGCACGGTGTCTGACCTTTAAATGTGAGGCAACCACAACACGCTTGATGTTGACGTCCCGCCCTGCCTTTACAGCCAGCTTCTTCCAGATCCCAGATCTGCTGTGCTGCGGCGTTAAGGAACACACAGCAGGCAGCAGAGGGCCTTTAACACACTGCCACTCAGGTAGAGCCGCTTTTGTGTTTTTGGATGGTGACTCAAAATGAACGCTGATCTCTGCTGATACAGCAATAGCATAGTAAAAGTATTGTAATAGAATTTTTTTTCTCACTTTAAGGTGATTAAAGTGCAGAGATTAAAATACAAATGTTTCTCCTGTATTCGTTTTCTTAAAAACCAAGAGAAAATCACAGTAACACCGTTCCTTTTTTTTTATGACACAACATTCTTGACAAGATTATTCAATAAAGTTTACAGTTAGACACTCTTGAGACAGAGTGAAGCGATCCTTTGAACCACACATTTTTGATAAATGGTTTTACTGCCGCTTTTCTAAACTGGCTTGTGGTAATGTGTGTTTTTCAGCTGTGTTCGGATTGAGATTGGTGTTTCATTTGGTTCATAACGCCATTTAGAAGAACAGTGTCATGTTTCCACTGCATGAGAAGATTTCTGTTGGAACAAGAAAATGGGCCCGTTCTGTTTTATTTTGTTCTGTTCTATGGAAGACAGAGGAAGTGGCACTAACGGCATGCCATAACAATTTTTCAATGTAAGTTCAATATGTCTGCTTCCTTGATAGCAGATATAACCAGTGGAAAAGTACTGATGGGATGGTAAACCGTCTGGAGTTGTTTTGTTGTCGTTTTAATTTTATTGCTACTTTAAGAATCAATACGCTCTATTAAATTTTTTATAACTCTTTGCTAAAAGCAATGGTTCCATGTTTGCATAACGTGCTTTTAGGCCATTTGACCATGCTTTATTCGTCAGTTCACAATCTCCAGTTTGGGACATATGGAAATAAATTGCTAACGTGAACAGAAGAAATGAACATTGTAGAAATGTTTGTTTCTTGATGCACATCTGTCAGCTGCACAATGCAATCTTTATACAAACTGTTTTCACTTAGTTTTAGTTACTTGGATGTGAGTTTGTTTTGAGTAATATCTGTGGTAACAAGGAACAGTTTGAAGTTCACTTCTCCTTGCAGATTGTTCTGACAAACACACACACCTTCCCAAATCCTTTTAAAATCTCAGTTATTATTACTGTAATAGTATTTTTATAAAAATATGGTAAATGAATGTGGAGCTACTGATACATTTTGTGGGGAAACTAGTTTGTCACTAATTTCAATGAAGAAATTACACAGATTTTAACGGGCTAAAAGCTTTAAAGCGATTCATTGCACTTTTCTTCTTTACGCCGCAAAAGTTCTGAGCCAGAAACCTATCAATGAGCCTATCGATAAAGCAATTAAAGTTTCAAATAGCATCTCGATGCTAAACACGTTGCAGCAGCGCAGATATTCCCAGTGCTGATGTCAGTCCACATTTCTAAAGAAGTTCCACGGATGATCAGGGCTCAACGAAACACTGGAACGCTGAATGGGTACAAGAGCCATTTGCACCAACCTGATGGTGGAAGAACCTGAATAACAGATTAAAAACATTAAATGTCTTTGCTTTTGCGCTCCGTTTACTCAATAATTTAGCAGCAAAACGGGTTTTTGAATTGAAAATGTTGTTCATTTTGTCAAAGGATTATGAAACGTCTAGAATGTCAAACATCTCATGACAGAGCTGGAATTTAAAGGAAGCAAGAACTATATGTTGAGAGAAGAAGACACAAAAATAACCAGACCAGCAGACAACCGCAGCTGTCACCTAAAAGAATAACCTTTATCAGACAACAAAATGCTTTTTCCAATATGAGCCACATTACGGCAGAACATTAATTAAATCAGGTGTGAGGCTAATCATGTCGAGAAAAGAAAAGCTTGCACAAAACCACAGGGTGCTCTGATATGAAGTATTCTGGAAACTGTTGGTGGAGGAGATGAGGGCGGCTGATGCCTGTGGACGTCTGAGTAACAATGCCAGTCAGAACTGGAGCACAAATAACAACATCTCCGAATGATTTAAATTCATCCGTCGGGTTTATTAAGTCTCCAATCTACTACAACCAGACTACAGTTATCCTGATTATCTCCTAAATTAGGCAGTCACTATGTAGATCTTCACTTTATGGACTTTAAGGTACTGAGATGAACGCTTTCTTGTCACAATCTCTTTTTTTGGATGAACGTTGAGGCAACACCCAACTTTGTTTTCACTGGTCATATATTCTGTTTTTTTTCTTTCCAGTTTTTTTTTCTGTCCAGGTTTGAGAAATGTAAATACATACAGACGGGGTTGAAAAATAACTATTTTTAAAACAATGATAAATGCCCCTTATCACACGCCCACAAAAACAAACACACAAAAAACTTCCAAATTTATAATGGTAAAGTGTTGTAAAATATACAAAGTAACCTTGTTGAGTTACTGTTATTGCGCAGTGTTGATCTTAGTGTTTTAAGTGCGCTCATGATTGTGTGCTAATAACAAAAACTACACATCGATTTTGCAATATGAAAGTGACACTAACCGCTATTAGCCTATGATTACAAAGCTCAGCCCAGGTTTTATTTCCCAAGCTGTAAAGAAACATCTCAAAAAGAAGCAGAAGTGTGTGCGTGTGCGTGCGTGTGTGGTAGGAATTGCGAAAGGACAGAAAAACAATAATGTCGGTCACAGCAGCATATCCCTGGGGAAGTCAAGAGGGAGCAGCCATGGCTGCAGGTATTGCATTCACTGATACAGTTTATAATCTCTTGGAGTCCAAAACAAGGTGCTAGCTGGCTGGCTGGCAGTGTAGCCAAGGCTGATAGACTAATGGAATTCGAATGGCTGGCCTCATCTTGCTGTTATGATGGCTGGGTGACAGGCCCTGATGGATAGCTGGAGCTAAAGGTTCGCCTGACAGTCAAGCTCGGTTGATGAATTGTGAGATGAGACAGACATACAAAAGCTGTGGGCAGCCTAGACTTAAAAAGATCCCCCGCTCCTCCTCCCCCCCACCACCATTCTAGTCGGTCATCCGGCACGCTATGGATGACAGCGGCAGCCGAAACATTTTCATCCATCTCATACCAGGACCTCCTGCTGTGATGCTGATGCCTTGGGCACAGTGACTCAGCACCCAAATGAGAGAATTGGTGAAAATTAGAAATTCTTTTTGTGCTGACTTTTTCTTGGCATTGTGGTGTCATTAAAGCTAAGTGTTGGATTATTGAAGCCTGGCAGGCGTTACGTTACAGTGGCCTCATTGAAACACACTTTCTGTTTGGTGGGTAGCAGGTTTTTTCGAGTGAAACTGCGAGTTGTCGATGTGAACGACAAGTCAAATTCAAAGTCTTTTATGATGCCACCAAGTCGAGTCAAAAGTCATTCAATTTGTTGCTCCAGCCTGACTTGATTCCTTACTGCTGGTTTATAAATTCATCATTGTCAGCATTTAAGGTGGGTTTAAGGTGCTACTATCCTGTTTGAGAGGACATGATGTTTTAAAATGTGTTTGAAAATGGTCAGCTTTAAGAACTGGGAAAGGCAAATTTAGATTTATTTCTGTTTTCTAATTTAAAATCTTTTAGGTTTTCTGGCACTAAAATATGATTCCATAAAAATGGAATACTAATAATATATTTTTTCACAATTGGTATTATGAAAAACAACCTATAGATAAAAACGTAATCAGAAAAAACCAACAACAAAAATCTAATTGTTTTTTAATTGTAGATAAATACAGATGATTACAAAAGAAGATTCGGTGATAAAAAACCAAAACAAAACTACTTAATGTTTTGAAAATTGATTTTGGAAAGATGTTAGTTAACAAATGTATAAAAAAAATTGGACTGACTTCTTTCAAAATAACTCATTTCCCAAACAAGAGAAAGAATGTGATCATTTAATAATTGACCTCGGGATTGCAGTATGAGCGAGAAAGTAAATAATAATAATAAAAAAGATTATGCTGTCAGAATGTTACAGTTTTAAAATATATCTTTGATCTGTACCTTTGTAAAAAAAGAAAAGAGAAAGTCCTGCCTCTGCCTGCTCATTTCACCAGCATTACTCACAGTGACGGGTCTCTGAGCTACAGTATTTTGTCTATCCTTGCTTTTTTAAGAGGCGGAGAAGAAGAGCAATGTTGTCTCATCTTCAGCTTTGGCACACATGCTTTTCCTCTAATCCTTCAGGCACTCAATTTGCAGGCAGTGAAGTGTGACGCTCTGTAATGATGGGTTATTGACCCATTCGCTGTTTGGCAACAAATGTAGAGGTAAAGCCGATGGACGATTCCTGTTGTTCCATGTGATATTCTGAAGCTGCTAATCTGCTGCTAAGGGTGATGTAGATGAAATGGATCATTTCGTTTCCTAATAAAGAGAACACACGCAAAAAAACTAATAATGTTTTGTTGGTTAAGGTCGGCCGATCAAAACCGGCGGTTCAAATTCAACAGACAGATACGGTAAGAGAGGTCTGAATGTAGATGTTGGCTCGTTTAAACTTAAAAGTGGTCCGTGTTGCGTATGAAATTTGAATGACACAAAAAACAAAGAGGTGAAGTTGAAGACATTTCATAGTGAAAACATTTAAACATTGTACAACAAGGATGTCAAAAGTGGAGCCCTGGGGCCATTTGCGGCCCTCGGAAAGATTTTGTGTTGCCTTTAAACTTTTAAAAAAAAGATCAGAATCGTGTTAAAAGTGCAAAACATCAGGTGCTACACAGTTTTTATCTTTCATCAACCATGTTTTATTGGTTTTAATTTAATTTGATATTAAATAGCAAGGCAAACATTCAGAGACTGTCAGTAAAAAGCACTCTTGGAAATACAAATACTCTTACTGAGGCTGAAATACATATATTTAAAAAAAAACATAGCACATTATATGCTGCTTTTTTCCCCTTTTGTTTTATGTTTCAGCTCCTGTAGAAGTCATACTACTTTGCTTGTTTCATGAAAACATAAATGAGCTAAATAAGACATTTGAATGGTCTAAAATAGTAGTAATAGGCACTTTGCGCAGCTGAATGGTTGCCATGGGAAACTCAAGGATTTCTCAAACATGCATAAAAGTTCAAGGCAACACTCTTCAGGTATGTTTTTGATAAAAGAATAACATCATGACATGAGGTCAAGGTCATAAAAGTCGATTTTACATAATACTGGCCCCTTAAGATAATCTTAAGGGATATTGATGTGGAAGAGTGATCAAGGGACCAACCCAATCTGAAATTGGGGATATTTGCCATGTTGGATTGTCTTGGCGCGATATTGCAGTGTGTGTGTGTGTGTTCCCAGTTGGCAAACGAGTACGTAGCCTGTTGAATGTGACTTGCAGCCAGTCAGGAAGCAAGGTGACGGAAACACAGAGAAAATCTAAAACACAGAAGATAAAAAAATAAATAAATAAACCTGGGGCAACAGAAAGTCCGGTGGAAATCAAGGATCTCTTTTCCTATCGTTTTTGTCTCTGTTAAACGTGATCCTCAAACTATTGCCATTGCTTCTTCCCAGCCGGCCATATTTGTCTGTTCTGAACTCACGTTTGACCTCAAGAAGAATGCTGGTGAGTGAAATCAGCTGGTTTGTGGTGTGTGTGTGTTTCTTCCACTACGTGGCTCAACGCGACACTCTGTAGGACCAAATCTGTTATAACTACGATTTATTATCATCGTGTGTGAAAATCAGTTACAGCACAACAGCATTGTAACCTTCATGCAAACTGTTTCATTTACCTGCACGTTGCTGGTCCTCATGTCCATTAAGTTGAAGTCGAATCAGACTATTCCTTCTGGAACTTTAACTTAGTATTGTATTATTTTTCCTAAAGGAATTATTGCCAGATTATTCAGATATATCAAGTGTGAGGAGAAAGGTCACTTTTATTTAGAAAAGAAAGTGCATTTGCAAAAACTGTTTTTTTTTTTTTTTTTGGGGGGGGGGGGGGGGCTTAAAAAAAAAACTTTTAGGGGAGAGGGGTTTTTTTCTTTTTTTTTATATAATTTATTTTTTTTTTTTCTT
>CAEFZY010069277.1:0-10771 GCA_903066815.1 Brachyrhaphis roseni
AAAAAAAGCTAAGGTATATTACTAAAACTTTGAAAACTCTTTCTGTGTACCGTCTGTATGTAGGCACATGTGGCTTATAGACAGGTGCGGCTTATGTATGTACAAAATGGTTTTTCCTTTAAAAATGTACTGGGTGCGCTCTATAGTCCGGAAATTACGGTAATCGTTTTAAAGAGATTTCTCTACTCTGTATATATATAAATTTTTGTTATTTGCCATATTGATCACAACTATCACTTCACATGAAGGCTGAGGCAGAAGTGTAGAAGAAGTAGGAAATACTGCCACCTGCAGGTGGGAGTTAGACATCAATTAAACTCAATGTTTTTGAGGAAAATCTGCTACAAAACTCACAGTTATGCATGAAACAAATGCAGGGCTCTGTTGATTTTCCGTAAATCTCTATGATTTGGAAGACTTTATACTCATCTAGTAGCAATAAGCCTGCAGGGTGCGGTGTAAGGCTCTCTACACACCTCCACCACTGAGTTGTTGTTCAGCTTCCACTTGTTTCCTGACAGCACCGGTCTGCCGTCGATGTAGATGGGTCGCCTGCCCTCGTTAGCTATGAAGAAGTCTCCATTATTCTTCAGTTTAATTATTCCTGTCAAGACAAACAGTCGCAGTTAGCTCTGTTACCACGACCTTTAAGAGAAAAAGTTCTATTTTCACATCATTTACGTTCAAATCCACATTAAACAAATGATGCTCATATTTAGGTGCAGTATTTTTACCTGCAGCACAAATGACCATTGATCTTTCAACTTTTTTTCATTCTTTCTGTCGTTTCTAGCAACCAACATGAAATTTTAATTGTTTCTGGTATAACAACAAGTAGAGATAACTCACCTTGCTTTCTGGATATTTTCCAAGCGGGTCCCTCTAGTGACAGATCTACATCTATCTGCTTGTCCTTCGTCGCTCTGCCCAGTGTAATCTGAACGAACACAGTTCTTAAGTCTCAGAGCATAAGAACTTATAACAACAAGAGCTTTCAGAAACGTCTTCCCACCTCTCTTGACCTCATGAGGTATCGCACCATTCTTCCTCGTAACGCTGCCAGTGTCTGGTTGTCGAAGTCGGGCATGCTCATCCCTGGAGGTGAAGGACAAAGACGACTTCTGCGCGTTTAAATTAATCAATGCAATTCAGCATTTACATCTTTCTTCTTCTTTGTAAAGGCAACCAAAACCCTTGAACGTGTAACTCTGTAACTTTACAATCAAAAAGTTCAACATATTTTATGCGATAGACCAACACAAAGTATAATGGTTAAGAGAAAGAAAAATGATACATAGCTTTCAAAACTTTAACAAACAAAAGTCTAAAAAGTTGGATGAGCATTTTTAATCAAATTCAAAACTATATTTTATTTTCTTTTTATTTCCCATGATGATTTCTGAGTCTTGTTTCTGGTTCTGCTGCTGGCTGGTCGCTCAAATGATACGTAATCAAAACGTCACCTGATGCTGACCTCACTTGATGCTGGCCTCACTTGGTGCATCGTCTTCCATTCACTCCATCGCTATGCTTTATTTTATGATAGTTTTAAATATAAAATCTCACCAAAAGTCACCTACCTGTGATGCTGTCCACCAGAACCTGCCACCGAGGCAACTCCTGCTCCAGCTGTCTGATCTCCCGTTTCTGGTGACGGTCTGAAATCATCAGCTCTGAAGGGAAACGACAACGTAAACAATTTCATAAAGAAGAATCATCTCAACTACACACAACTTTCCAAACATCTCAGTCATTTGCTTTCCGTTCAATATATAAACTATTAAGAGCTCACTTTAAATTTATAACAATCATTTTGACAGCAGGTGGGCTTTGAATATGTAATGTGCAAAAACAAACTGGAATGAAGGACAGACAACAACAGGACCAAGGATATGCTCTAGAAATACAAATATTTTCATATTTTCTTTCTGTACTTTCCCAGACTTGGAAAATATTGAAATAAAACTCAGGAACCCTGAATACAACCAAGCACAAATCAGAGCAACATCAAAATATACAGACGTTAGTTATAAGAGAAGAAATGTACCAAAGCTAAAATTTCTGAAAAGGGTCAAAACAAATATTGCATTTGTGAGAACATGAGAGACGTACAATTGAACAAGCAAGGAACACAAAGCATCCGTCAATAGCTGCTGTCAGCAGAAAGGCGCAAATATTTACTTCCTTATCAAGAAAGTGAAGAAATGGTTTGGACTGATGTAACGTTAGACAAGAAAACCTTTGACAAAAACCAATATTTTACCCCTCCAGCTACAATGTTAGCTGAACTGAGCAACTTGATTTCTTACCGTGTTCCAACACCTCGTCTCTGCTGTCCCTGGAAGCAAAAACAGCAGCTTTTAGTAGCAGAAGTAAAGCAGCACCCGAGGAACTATATTACATATAAAAAAGTCATTTTAATTTTTGCATTTAAAAACACACTCACTTTAATTTCACATCATCGACCATCTGCTCTGCATCAGAGAAGTTGAGGACTTGGTCACCTTTAGGAAGGGGCTGAACTGCAAGACCAAAGTCAGACGATTTAGCTCGAGTGTTTCACTGAAATTAACAAGTTCTGATAATAATTCTCTTATATTTATTATGTTTTAAGATATCATACTGTCCATTAAAATAACATCAGCGAAGACAACAGTTTGCATTGTTCCTTATTTGGTTAATGTCACAACTTTTCCACCTCAGGCTCAGTTTGGACAGCGAAGCTTCGCTGAATGAGTCGAGCAGAATCAACAACCGAGAGGA
Source organism: Brachyrhaphis roseni (assembly GCA_903066815.1). Lineage (NCBI taxonomy): Eukaryota > Metazoa > Chordata > Actinopteri > Cyprinodontiformes > Poeciliidae > Brachyrhaphis > Brachyrhaphis roseni. The sequence continues at coordinate 2,764 of CAEFZY010069277.1, forward strand.
GATTTCATACAAATCTCCTCTTAAAAACTGCACCAGAATTTGAACGTATTTGATTGAAATGATCGGCTGGCCGAACTCACCGCTCTGGTCGTCTAGCAGGTAGTACTGCTTCAGCAGCTGCCAGTGAACCATCAGGCTCTTGGGGGTGCGAGATGGGTGAAAGATGCCTGGGTGTTTGCTCAGAAGCTCCTGGAAAATGTCCATTTTAGGCTGACTGGTCTGTTTAGAAAAAAGTGGCGTGTGAATAAAACATAAAATCTAAAATCAGAAGTTTTTGTTTCTGCAGGTAAACAAATTATCAGCGGTTCTAATCTGTGAAAGACTGATTGGTTGCAGCCTGCAGGATCCATAATCTGATGAATATGGTACGATTTTGCAAGTTTAACAATCACATAGATGTTACCTTAAAACTTCCAACATACGAGAACATTTCTACTGAAAAATGTTCACGTTTAATTAGCAAGAAATTCACTAAATTAACAAGAGATCCCTGCCAAAGGATTAAGAAATGTTGGCAGTTTTTTAAAAAGGTAAAGGCTCTATATTCTGTAGAAAATACACACTGCTGTTTCACTGATGCAGAGATAGAAATTGTTCCACTTTTACTAAACGTTTTATTAAAGCCGTCACATTTTGAACTCATCCTGAAAGTAGAACACAATCTTTAGTTATTAGTAGCTTCTACAGAGAAATAAGACTCGACTATAATCCAGCTCAGCAGGTCAGAGCTTTGCAAAATCAGTAATTAGAAATATATTATGAAACTTCAAACACATTTCATATTCCTCAAGTTTCACAAAACAAGGAATTTGTTGCTTACTGAGCCAATCTTGGCCAGCAGCGCCTGTTCCCCCTGACTGAACAGAGCTTTGCTTTGGATTGCTGCGATTGCCTCTGGGTGAAGCTGCCGCATGGCCTGCCATGCCAACCTGATGGAAAGATGCGAAAACAGCAACGTGCTTAGAAAAATCCATGAGGAAAAAAGAATAAAACAAACAAGGCTCTTACTTGGAGATGACGGGGTCGTACAGCAAAGCGTACCACCTCTCTTTAATTTCCCTCAAGGTGAAGCGGCAGCTGAACTTCACCCCCAGATGAACTGAAGTTAGATCACTAGTCTGGAAACAAGGGACGACACACAGACATAGTGATGAAGTGTTTCACTCACCAGTGTCACATCATAACAGAAATAAATAAAAAAAAAGATCATACAGGAGAGCGTATTAGTTCTGAACAAAGGTTTTTGTGCTCACCTGTAGCACAGCATTTATTAGGAGAAGGTCATCTGTGGGTTTCCAGCGTCCCAGATCTTTAGTCATATGTAAAGGCTGCTTGGTTTTCTTCACTCTTTTGGGCAGAGGTGAAGGGTTTAACATCACGGCGAGAGGCGGTGTGAGAGCAGTTCCTGATTTTGTCACCTTGCAAAAAAAACATCAGTATATAAAATGATTTCAAATTTTTCATAATGCTCTCTTGACAATCTAAAATTTTGTACCTTTTTCTTTTCTATAGGCGAAGGTTCACTGCCCAAACAGCGAATAGGCTCCATGACAGGAGGCCCTTTGACTCGACTGGACGACTTCACCAGGCTGCTCTCCACCAGCTCATCATCAAACTTCTTTCTTTTTATTGACCTTTTGTTGCAGAAACATTAATGAGAAATAGAAACATTCTTTTTAAATGCAGCATGACGGCATCATTTCTGTGTAACGTAAAAGTACCTGGATGAACTTCTCCTCTTGGGAACACCGACTCCAAATGCTTGTGTTGCTGTCCTTTTCACATCTTTCACACCAAGCGACTCTTCATCCTCCGACCGGCTCTGAACACCAGACACCCCCACTGACGCGCCGACCCCTGGGTCACCAGCCTGCATCTCTTCATTCACTGAAGGAAGCATATTGGAAATCTGATGCAGCATTTCGATAAATACACTTTACTGTAGATGAGGGGATATTCAGAGTTTTCCCAATTTTGTGCTGAGCATTATTTTACACTTTTAACTGTTTTCAGAATTAAATTTTTGCTCATTTTTACATCTTGGTGATTTATCCTCTTAAAGATGTTCTTTTTCTACACTGCATTTTATTCTTATTCATATCCCTTGATTTTACAGCTTTTTGTTGTCCCCGTCTCAACATTTTGCTGTCATCAAATAGAAAATTATATTATCTTTTGCTGCGATAGTACAATTTCCTAGCTTACCATGTCCCATTGTGAATAAAATATGAGTTTATGACATTTAAATATCACAACATTCTTTTTTTTAATTGACATTGTCCACCTCGCACAAACTTCTTCCAAATCAAAGATGTAGATTTTAAACAAGGATTTTTAGACAGATTTTTAATTTTTAGGCAATTTTTTTAAAAATGTGATTTTTTTTAGACTAATTTTTAATTCCCGTTTTAAATGTAAAATAAACCATTTAAGGTTATTTTATCAGAAGGACATTTTTGCTCTTGCTCCTATTAAATACAATTAATCTACAGCTGCAAAACCAGTTGACCTTGTTTGGCTGATTTATTCATTTTGTTTCATTGGTGCTGTTGTTTTATGAAAAGAAAAGAAAAAAAATCACAATGTTGATTTTTATATTGATTTTTGTAAACTTTTGTAACAAGAGAATAAAATACTTTATTGAGCATATGAAGGCCAGTTGAGTACTTTCTATATTTAGCACACATTTGTTGCTTAATGACCGAAGAAGGGCCCAAAAAACAACAACAACAACACCAAACATCCCCTGTGGTGTCGTTTTATTACGGGGTAATTCCTATGCTGATGCTCTCAGTCCAATTGTCTTTCCATGTAAAATCATTACATGGAAATGATTTTACATGTAAAATAATCATTTTTGGTCAAAGTGATTATTTACCAGTGTAAAGGGGATAAAGATTCCCATCTAGCTCTAGAGCCCCGACTTTCAACTTATACTACACGGGGAAGTAATATTACAAATACAGGTAGGATAAGAATATATTTTATATAATTTGAAATTCTATACAAAGGAGTTTACACTGCAAATTCCTATTTTGCAGATAAATGTTCAAACTAAGAACTGAAAACTAGTACAAGAGCAGAAATTGCATATAAGTTGAAGGTCTTATGTGGCCTTATAGGGAATAACTTTTCAAGATGTCTGTAGCTTTGTACTTCCTTTGTTTACATGCGATGCTAGTTTGAGGCCTTCTGTTTTTTTTTAAATGTGGCGTAAAGTTACACAATAACATAAAAAAAGAAGAATGCTAACCGAGGACCACATTTAACAACAGTCTGTTTGGTTACACAACAAAAACACCAGAGTGGTTCTTTTTAACGGATCATGTTAGCTAAGCTAGCACAGTCATCCTGCGGTAACTAGCGTTTCTTTCCAAGCAAGGAAGGCTAGCTGTGCTATCTTATCACTCACCTTTTATATGTAGTTCGGTGTCAGTCCCTTATAAATCCCAAGTTCAATTTATTCTTAATTAATCCTCGTTTTCAGAACTACCTTGAAACATTTAACGTCCAACTAGTTAGCATTAGCCGCTCGGCTACATTCATGTTTTCTTCTTGGTTTTCTATTACGGGAAACGGTTTGGCAAACAGCCTTAAAATGCACTACCGCCACCTTGCGGACCGGACCCAAACAGACCCGGGCTGCTTTAAAACGCACTTACATGTTCGCACAATACACACAATCAATGTTTGTGTAATTCGTTGTAAAATAATAAAAATATATGTAGGCCTATATATAGAACTGGCTAAATTTAGTTTCCAAATGGTTCGAAACTCTCTTTATTTTATTCCCCAAGATATTTTCCAGTGTTTTTACTCTTTCACTTCAGTTTTATTTTTAAGTAAAGAATCACATTTTTGTACTTCTCCATCTCAAAAAACAAATTAAAGTAGTAGTAGAATTAAAGTGCACAAAAATATATTCTCTATGAAAAGCATACATGAAAAATTTAAATAATTATAGCTTGAGGGAATTAAAGAATAATAGAAAGAATAATAGAAGTGAAATTGCAAAGGACAAAACTCATGAAGAAATAAAAGTTTAGCTTAAAAGACTTGAAGAAAAACAAAAATAGGAAAAAGGAAAGTTATTTGCAAAAGTTTTAAAAATTATTTTGGAGAGTTAAAATGAAGAACAGTCTTGTTACAAGACGCTTTTAATTACATACTCCCATGTGCCAGAGTTAGTTTTTCAATGTGTTTTTGTTATTTTACTGCAACGTTTACTTATCTGAACAGGTTTTCAAGCGCCTATGTCTATGATTCATCACACAAAGCTGTTTCAGCTGAATGTACTCATTTCTTCTGAGTACATTCCCGTTTTACTTTTTTCTCTATATATTTGTATTGTTATAATCAAATTCTTCCTTCAGTTGCGTTTGAAGGAAGGAAAATGTTCAAGTTGTACAGAAGAATGCTGCACTGATTGCAGGAAAACCTGGAGACAATAAATTTATGATTTCTTGAAGACTACCAGAGATAATTTTAAGCAAAGCCATTAAGCATAAATTTTTCAAGTCTGAGTAAAATATTGTCATAGCTATTTTTGTACTGTTTTACTGCATCAATGGAAGGAAGTACACGTTTAGCTTGCATTGTTAAAGTATGCATATGTCACTTGGTGTTTACATAAAACCTTCAGATTCAAATAAAACATGTAAAATGTTTTGTTTAGACTTGGCCCAAACACTTTTTAAGATTAAAAAACAAAATCCCAAGTTTTTCATTTCGAAATACGGCCGTACGCCATTTGAAAGAAGATTAAAATAAATATTTTGTGTTGATGTCTGTGGCATCCTATGCATGTGTTTGTTGCAAGTTCAGAAGACCATCAAACACACAAAAGAGTTTATTTAGCAGTGAGCCAAAAGATGGGGCATTTTTTCCTCTCAGATGTCATCGCCACAGGAACATGTACCTGTTGTTGTAGTAGAAAGGGAAGGTCCATGTCTTGATCGAGATCCTCAAGATTTTTTCCTGGTCAGCGGTTGAACAGGCGCCTCTGGTACTGTAGTATTTTTTCCAATTAAACAAGCAACATAAACTGTGTTCACGGTGCACTGATGAACAGGAAATGTCTAGACACAGGTATCAACTTACATAACTCTAGAAATGCATCTTTGTAATGCTGCATGATATATAAGCTCTCCTTAACTTGGTGAAGCTCTGCCTCCTAGTTCTCCTTGTTGACTACATAGTCGTGATATTAGCATAATCTGTTTGTTTGATGGTTGTTTCTGAAACTTTTTAGTGGAGCGTCAAACATTTTGTTGCAGAATTGACCCTTCTACCTGCATAATGACCAAGTAATCCTGCTCCGCCATCCACTGGTTTATAGGATGTGAAATTAGGTCTTGGTCAACAATCATTTCCCATTTTTGAAATTATTTTTTGTGGGGTGTTTTTGGTGTCTGATCCAGGGAGCGCTATTACACCCCAATCAATCCCCCTCTAGCCACCACTAAACTTCAGGACATTTTAAAGAGTAAAATCTGAAAAGTGGCAAGAATCCATTTTCAGTCGCTGTTCACTGGTTCCCAAAACTAAAATCTGAAGTGATAAATTGCTTTTACAAGTCACCGAATTGGTAAACAGATTCCCTCTGTGTGTAATTTAATGCCAGTATAAATCAAGCTGTTGTCAAGTTGGTTCAAGAACATCACTGAACCAGATGTAATAAAAAAAATATCACAGCAAGTAGGTTTGAGTAAAGTAAAAGCTGAAGTTCTCCACAAGATTTCATCTCATAGAGTTTATCGTAATCCATTTCTCAAAAATAAAACTGCAAACTACCAGGACATGACCTTCCAACGACGTTAATAGGCTGGACAAGGAGCACCTGTATCAGAAAAGCAACCTATGGTAGCTCTGGAGGAGCTGCATAGATCTGCAGATCAGGTGGAAGAATATGACAGGGTGGCTCTAAGGGTTTCACTTATAGAGAAAATGACATGAAGATCTCCATTAAATGTCCTCTGCAAAAATGTGAGCGAAAGTGATCTGGTCAGATGAGATCAAAATGTAACTTTTATGCTTTCTTGCAAAACAACCAGAGACACAATGGTTTCAATCAAAGCAAATGTATCCATTAGAATGGCATAGTCAAAGTACAAATATAAATCTAAGGATCTACAATCTGTGGAAAGACTTAAATGATGTTCACAGATGGTCTCCAGCCAATCTGCTTGAACCAATTTGCGAAGAAGAATGCGTAAAAATTCACAAATGTGCAAAAAATTTTATCTTCTGATTCTCTAGAAGTTGGAAGCTGAAAAAGAAATGTCCAAAGACTTCCAGCTGAAATGCGGCACAGGACGGATCTGCAGAGGTCCGTCCTCAATGATGCTTGCCACATTTCTCGTGCTTTTATTTGCAAAAAATATTGAAAACCATGCAACATTTTGCTTCCACTTCACATACAAGTCCTTGACCTGCCTAGAAAATCCAGGTAAAATCTGATGAAATGTGTGAGATTCAAACGGATATTTCTGCAAGTTATTCATTTCACCATCAAGATTGTGATGCTTTGGGAGCGTTTCATGTCAAACTGCTGCTTTTACCCCCTTTTGCAGACATAAATTAATGGATGGATAGATACACAAATAAATAAATCATGGACAAGACAGATTTTAAATGTTTAATCGCATTTATTGACATTTACAGTAGCAGCATCATATTGTGTCACACTGGAATAAATGCAATGGTGAAATCCATAAGATTTTGCAGAATAATGCCACATTAGTAACTTGGACATTTAGATGACCTGACACTGTACTTCCTGTTTCAGGACATTACGTCTGTGAATTCAGTGACATCAGACAGGTATGTTCTCAATAGCTGCCTTTTAAAACATTTTCCCTGACAAAATGTACTGGTCCCACCATGTTAATCATTACACCTGCACAGCTTTCTTACTGCACTACAATCAGCTCCAACGTTTCAACATAAAATGTTCACATATTCAGGACACAGTAAATGTGCTTAATAGTGCAAGATTTCTAATTCATAGGTCTTACAAGATTCAAGAAAAAAAAAAAAAAAAAAGAACAAATCCACTTAATTCGAGCACAGCTCGCATTCATTCGTAACTTGAACTGATCTAATGAGTCCAACATGAAATTCTGAAGATTTTTCTCTAGAAACAGTGCGGACAGGGTAACTCATGTTTTCTCTGTCACATCTTTCTCAGCAATAAAAGTGCCGTTAAGCCCTCTCCCTCGTTATGTGCCGGCCAGCACGCGCTGGGCTGCAGATTAGGTGGGCTTTTCTCCCAACTGTGTCAAAGGTCGAAGACCCGCTTTGACATGAACCGCTGCGCCCGAGCAGCCCCGTGGTGCATGCGATAACGCTGCCCTGCCTGTTCTCCCACCTCACACGGCCCGAGTAAAGGGCAGCCTGGGTGGCAGCGGGGGACAGCTCACGTTCACCCATCGGGATCAGAAGAGGAGTTCATCGTTCAACAAACTGCAGGTTGATGGCATTTTCAGGAACGAGGAGAGTCCGAGTCATCGGCTTCACAGAATTACCCTCAGCGTCTGGCTTCACCTCAAACTCCATCAGGATCTGACGAGAGCAGGAACAACACAGCAACTCCAAATTAATACACAAATAAGCAAATTAGTAAGCAAGTCCTGGGCAGTTATGGGAAATCCCTCGGCCACATAATCCAGTTAATTTAGAAGGAATGAGATTTGCTTAATTACTTTAATCCTCTAATTGTAATTTGTGCTCTTATTCGTTTTGCCTAAACACTGAGTTAACAGCTAGTAAACGTTATTAGAAATATTAACATTGTCAGAGACAACTCTCAGAAATAAACTCAGGTATATTGAGTAAAATAGCTGACAAGGTACTAATACAAAACTGTAAAATAATATTGCAACACCAACTGTTTCTGGAGCCACGACATTGATTAAAGGACTGAGGTGATATGAACCATTTTCCTGGTTTACCGTTTCCTGATTCCCGATCTTTATGTTGCACTTTTGGAACCAAAATCTCTGACTTC
>CAEFZY010069278.1:0-12732 GCA_903066815.1 Brachyrhaphis roseni
TATAAGTAGGACTTGGCTAAACAATCCCTAATCGTTGCGGGATCTATAAATACTTAACCGCGATTAATCGCATTTTAACCGTAAACCATTAATCAACAAAATAAATGTCTTCTGTCTGGTATTAATTAATTAATCGCGATTAATCGCACTTTAATCGAAAACATGTATTGACAAAATAAGCTACACTCTTCATATAAACAATGAACAACACTCTTAATTCAAGTATGTCAAGTGTGAATAAATAGACACATGAGCTCCACAACAAAAATATTTCTGTTGTCAATAAAGGTAATATTTCAGCATGAGAAAATTGAATAATACCAACAGTTATAAATATATAAGCAAATAGATATTTGCTAATATACTAACTAAACGGCAACGACTGCAAACTGATGTCAGATGGGGATCCTCACTTTTTCCTCCACAATATTTAATAGAATAAATCAAATTTGCGCCCTAATTGTTACTTTGGTCGCAGCCGCCTTTCCCCGGCGCGCGCTCGCTCGCCCCTAACAAAGACAATATTCCAGCAGAGATCAATAGTTTGTTCTGGGTTCCCGGAGTCCTTGGGCTCCTGTAAGCGGCAGACGCGCCCTGTGATTAATGTGGAGATTTGCTTGAGGAAGCGGGCCGCGGTAATAAGGACGGGACCGTCTCGCTCCCGGCGAAGCCAGCCGTGAAATCCGGCCTGAAATGCATTACGCTTTCGGCGTGGCATAAAGAAAACGCAATCTCTCATTGCGTCTGAAAAGACAGAGTGCTCCGCTGTCGGCGCGGCGCCGCGGCATTAAGACGTGCAGCGCGCTGACAGGCCCATCGCTAAATGCGCGGGTGAGCCTGAGCCGCATCGTTTCACTAATTCTGATTTTATGCAAATACTCCAGACACCGGACGGGCCCATCCACTCATAATAATGATTATTAGAGTATTATTTCACATGGGAGCAGCTAAAGTGCAATTGCACTATGTTTCTTTTCTTTCTTTCTTTCTTACTTTGTTTCTCGGTCAGGATGTTTTGCAAAGTCGATGTTCGAAAAAAAAAAAAAAAAAACACTTAGACAAAATGCTGAGGGGGGAGAGAAGGGGAGGGAAGGGAGAAGCAATAGACGGAGTATGTAAGCAAATTATAGGAGAACTTTAAGCGTGACATAAATTCAGAACAGTTGAAAGCTAATATGTGCTTGATCAGCGGCCATTAAATGAGTGTAATAAAGCTGCTATCAGCGTCCGGGTCCCTGCAGATCCATTACACGGGATGGGCAGGAAATGTAGGCCAATCTTAATTAGGCTGGATGAATGAATGGCAGAGACGCCTCGTGACTGCAGCTCGGTCTAAAAATAAACAAATAAATAAATAAAACGAGGGTTTATATATTCTTCGAAAGCGCCGGTTTTGATATTTGTATCGATTGTCAAAAACAAATTGCGTAATTCCTCCGCACACGTTCACAAGCCTCAAAAATGTCTGTAAATGAAGTAAATGAATAAAACTCAAAAGGCCTAACCGAGTCGTAAATTTGTCATTATTTCATCATTATTGCTGCCGCAATTGTGATTGTAATTGATATTATTATTGTTGTTAATACGGTTTGATTTGACTACATTGGAAATGATCAATGTTGTCATACGACTAAATCTGTGCAGCTGCAACAATCACTGCAACCAGCCGCAGATGTTGCCATAATAAAATGAGAATAGAGTATCATAGTAATAACCTGTGCAGCTCCATCAGCCGCAAAGTGAAAACAACTTCTGTTTATTTTGTGGTGACGAAAATGTAATAAATAAACAAATAAATAAAATAACATAAGTAAAAATAAAAAAATACTAACAATAAAAATAAAAAGCCCTGCCTTTAGTTGAGTTGAGACCAGTAATCTTATTTTCGCTATTTATTTATTTTTTGTTCATTTATTGGTGTGAATTATAATAGTGAATTTTAAAAATCTGCAGCACAGCTTTTGTTTATTTATGCGTCTGTTTCCTTTGTTTGTTTGTTTTTGTTTTGATTTGTTTTTTGGCTTGTTTTTGTTTTTGCCGTAAACGTGAAGTCCTTTGACGTGTTTCCTGTCGTAAAGGAACACAGTGAAATGTAGGACTAGAACCTCTCGGTGAGTGACTGATGTTTGCATCTCGAGCTGCAAAACGAATAAAAGCTTTTTCATTTCGTTTTTCACTGTTTTTATTTTCATTTTCTTTTTCTTTGGTCCTTTATTGCTTTAAAAATTCCCTCTAGGTTACTTTTCTTTTGTTGTTGTTGCCGGCAACAACAACAACAACAAAAAAGAATAAATAAAATCAATAAAAATTCTGAATGAAATGATTCTCTATAGCTGAAGACCTTTGAATACACTTTGGTTGAACTAAAGCTTGTTTTTCTTTTCTACGATTTTTATTCTATTTTTGATTTTCACCAATAAACACTGCTTGAACAAATATGTATTATCTATCAAAAATATCAACTACAGCGCTTGTTTGTGCCTCTCTCCGTAAAATCACTTATTTGTTTAAAGCTTAATTTTTTCTAGAAATGTACATGAGACGGCAAAAAAAAATATTCTTAACGGGGCCCACCTGAACTCTCGACTCCGTCAGGCCGATCCGCAGAGCCAGCTCCTCCCGCATGAAGATGTCCGGGTAGTGCGTCTTGGCGAAGCTGCGCTCCAGCTCGTTGAGCTGCGCCGGGGTGAAGCGGGTCCGGTGCCGCTTCTGCTTCTGGCTCTGCTGCCCTCCGGACTGGTTCGGGTTGTTCCCGCTGCTGTTGTTGTTCTGCTGCTGCTGCTGCTGCTTCTCCTGCTCCTTGCTGTTCACCTGCACCGGGTTGGAGCCGCCGCCGCCTCCGCCGCCGCCGCTGATGTCGTCACCGGGGAGCATCGTGGCTCCCTCCACGCCGTCCGGACCGAGCTCCCCCGAGTGTCCCGGGTCGGGTCCGCCGCCCCCGAGCCTGCACTTCAGAGCCTCCCTGTGGCCCAGGAGCTCCGCCGCGGCGTCCTTCATCCCTGCACACCAACAACCAAGAGCGGGTGAGATTTGTATTTGTTTTTGCACCGATGAAAGCCCTGCTATAGAGGAAGAGAAAAAAAAAAACAATAGTTAGAGGAAAAACTGAACATGCACAGAAATATGAAACATTACAAGAGAAAATGTTGAATCATAAAAAAACTAATGCATTATTATTATTATTATTATTATTATTATTATTATTATTATTATTATTATTTTTTAAATAGAAAAATCAGAACGCATGCATTAAACCATCCTGCACAAATAGAAGAATTAAGCACAACTATTTACCATGCACACTGCAATCTGCTCCTTAAATACCCCTCCGCTCAATGCGAATCACACCGAGATCTCAGGAATTTGTTCAATCAAATTACGGCGTAATGTAATAATAATAATAATTACTTTTCCAATGAATTAGGCGAATTTGGCTCTATTCGGGGCAACATTAAGACGTCATAAGGAGCAAATTGGACACTTTTTTTTTTTCTGAGCTCGATTTAAGATGTATAGAAGTTCCTCCAGCTTACAGTAGAGTTGGAGACCGGAGTTTGGTGACGATAACTCACCGAGGCGAGCATCCAGGAGGTCGGCGTGAGAAAGCATTGCGCACCGCTCCAGGGCGAAATGCTGTTCCCACACACGAAAAAAAAAATAAATAAATAAAAAAATAAATAAATAAAATGAAAATAAAAAAAAATCTCTATGACTTTAACCTATTTAAGAAAAAATATATAGCCTAAATGAAAGCAAATTCGGTTTGTGGTTAAAAGGGAGGTTCGTTGCATTATAATGTAGTTTAGAGGAACGGGGAGGCGCTTAGCGGCGGAATGAACCCATGAGCTCCTCCAAACGAGAACCAATCAGAGCCGAGGCCCAAAGCATGTCAGCTTCAGCGCCAGATCCCGACTGCCCACCACCCACTCCACTCCAACGCCACCTTCCTCCATCCTCCTCATCCTCCTCCTCCATCCTCTCGCTTCTCACAAGTTCATTCCTCCTCATTCCTGTAATTGGCTTTGATTTCTCCTCCAAATTACAGCCAATAAAATAACCTGATTTAATGTCTGAAGTCGAGGTTCGACCCGTTTGAGGAATGTTGGGCCACAGCAACATTTGTTTAATTGCGCGTGATGTCGCTTGTTTAGTTTTTTTTCTTTTTATTGTGGGCCACTGGAACAAGGTTTGGATTTATTCACTCGAAGGACAAGAGACACGTGCGCGCCTCATGTAGTCAACAAAAACACGAGTTGAACTATTTGTAGTCCCCTGAGGTCCAGTTCGAGCAAAAAGATCAAATAACATAATATATGCAACTTAATGCACCGTGAAAGAAGATAAAAAAATAACTTTGGGATGGTAAATATACACGATTAATCGAATTTCAACCACAACCGAATATTTATTTAATGCAAAAATAACTGTCTCATTGTAACAACACCCGTTGATTTCTTTTGTAAACAAATCCCCCCCGAAACAATTTGATTAGAATTGAACTGCTGCCGGTTCACAGTGCATTGATAAAACAAACCTCACAATTTAACTCATAAAATTGGTGTAACAATTTCCATCTTATATTTGAATCAAGATTTCCAAGTAGGAATGAAAGAAATTGACACATGAATAAATTAGCCTAATTTTAACCAAAAACTGACATGATAAAACAAAATTGCTTGCAAGTTTTTAGACGTTAGTGTTAGCATTAGCATTAGCATTAGCCCTGTGGTTAAAAATGCTAAAGCCCGATTGCAGACAAATACCACCAAAACATCTTTATTAGAATTGAACTGCAGTCAGTTCCCTGTACCTATACGTTCATTCACTGAGCACTAACAAAACAAACTTCACAACTTAACTCATAACATTGGTGTCAAATTTTACACCTTAAGTTAGAGTTGAATGAAAATTTCTAAGTAGGAACGAAAGAAATTGACAGAAATAAATGAGTCTAATTTTAAACAAAAATTAGACGAAAAATACAATGAAATGAAGCGCTAGCATTAATGCTAACCTTAGCACGTGAATGAGAATATTTGTTGTCTTTAGTCAAAAACTCCAGTCAAATTTTAGTAAGGACGTTTATGTCTTACTTTTGCAAACAAATACTTTTTCAGAATAAAAGCAGATTTAAAAAAAAAAGTAGATACAGTCTCTAAAATTCCGTTTTGTTTACACAAAAGATAGAAACTGCATGCATTATTCAAATATTCCTGAATATTCAAAACTCACAATGTTTTAAATAAATACAGACAGAAAAATGAAGACATTTCTAAGCGTTATTTGGTGTAATGTGTAAAGGACATGAGGGTTTAATCTGTCAGTTGAGCCAAGACAAGTTTTCTGGCTACACTATAAAACCGAATTTTAAAGGGTATGTGATATTACCCAATAAAATTTAAAATTTATGGTTTCATTATTGTCAACTGTGGGGACAAACCTCAGCAATACCTATTCAAGACAATTTACCTAAAGAAGACAGAGAACCACTTGTTGTTGGTATTGTGTGGTTTCCAGCAGCGAATAAGTGAGGTCGATATGTGTTGTAAATATGAATTGATGTTAAAAACAAAACAAAAAAAAACCATAATAAAAAAAAAAATAGAAAGGAAAAAAGTTATTCAAGTTAAAAAGTTCAAAAATTAAAGTTTGTTTCCATCTTTGGCTAGAGATAGCATTAACGCTAAAATCAAATTTGCTAGCAAGCAGAGCTTTTTAGCTCTGAAGGAACTGTTGCTGTTGTTAAGGAGAAACATTTTCACTACTTCAGTTGTTTTCTGCCGTCATCACAAACCAATTCTGATTTATTATTTCATTTTTTTTTCTCGATAGAACGACAAACCAGATGAGCAAAACCATGAGAATAATTCATGTAAACTGAGTGATGACAGTTTAGAAAATGTGTTGTTGTGTTTGATGTGGCTCTCAGACCTACAATATATCATTTTTACTCAGACATGTGAATTAAAAACAGCTCCTAATTTCATTGATTCAATTCTGACAGTATGTTTTTTTCAGTGCAGGTGAAATTAGTGTTGAAACTTAAAAAATAAAGTAAAAGAAAATGTCTGCATTTTTGGTGCAAACCAAAATGATCAAACTTTCTCTATTATTGTTTATTTTATTTTTATTTTATTGCACAGTGCTTTGGTCAGCATTCATGAGGATTTAAAAGTGTTTTTCAGATCGATTGTTATGATCAACATAACAATTGATGGACAAATTTGCATCTGACGTAAGCACCGATTCTTTTTCCCCATTCAGTCCCGTTTAATAATCTGTTCAAATTAACTCGTTTTATTTGCACAAAAAAAGCAAAAACAAATTTATTTTATGCTTCTAAATCAAATTGAATTTAATAATCCCAGGGGATTTTTTTTTTTTTTTTTTTTTTTTTTTTATGCAAGCGCATATAGATGTGGACAAAAAGAAAGTCAGACATGTTGTAGACAGATGTCGGGAGCTTTCTTTCTTTCTTTCATTCATTTTTTTTTTTTTTGAGAGAGCAGATTTATTTATTATGCACCACAATGGAGGCGTCCGAGCGTGAAGCCCGGGATTCTTTTCTTTCTCCATCCGTCCAGGCTCCGGTTGCTGCTGCTGCTGCTGCTGCTCATCTTTCATTTGTCTGCAATCTGGTGGCGCTGCATGGCAGGATGGACGCTATTTATAACGCCTTTGCGCTCATTCCTGTCTCTTTTTTTACATAAAGGAGCAAGAGAAAAAGCAGCAAATTTGGACTTCAATGTTGTTTTGGTTTTGGTTTTTGTCTTCTTGTATCCAGGCTGTTATTTCCATTCTGGTTTGCTATATTTATATAGACAAAGGAGCGGATTATAATCATCCTTTTGCGCAAATTTAACCGCCCAATTTATTTTTTTATCCTAACAGCGATGCCTGTGCACACTTCTCCTGACGCGCCTTGCAACACGAGGGTAATTTAGATCCTTCACGTTGCGTGATGATGGATTGCGCGCTTCGTTTTACGACACCACACACTTGCGCCACGCGTTTATTGCTGCGCGCAAACGGCTGTGAATGACTCCCCATCGGTGCGGCGGGTCGTATTTAACCCGGACAGCCAGAGAGCGGATCATGATGTGAGGAATAAAGATGCATGCGGGACAAACAAACACCGCAATTGAAAACAATCAATATTCTGGGCCGTTTAACGTCCATAAGAGTGGATGTCAGACATTTTGTTTTTATGAAATGATGTGGTTGGCATTTTGATTCTTTTGGATATAGCCAAAATGGAAAAATTGCTTAAATTAGAGAATTTTTATTTATTTATTATTTTACCATTAATTTATTTTCAAATAATTTACTTTGGGCAACAACAGTTGAAAGGAGACTTTTACAACACTTTGCTTTACACTGCTAAAACAAACTGTGGGATCATAACCAATAAATAATAATAATAATAATAATAATAATAATAATAATAATAATAATAATAATAATAATAATAATAATAATAAACGTTTTCATATGGTGAGATTTAAAAGAAAGATCTGAGTGGAAATGATTTCACTAAAATCCACTCAGGTTAATAAGAGGAATTCCAAGCAAATTTGAAAACCTCTCGAAATTAGATTTGTGGGAGGAACCCTTTTTTATTTATTTCTTTTAGTTTCACTTATTCTTTTCACAAATAGCTCAGATGTATTGCAAATGAGTTAGTTTTGAAATTGCAGCTTATTCCAAGTTTAAACAGTCTTTACTGCAATTTTCAAGCTTCCTCTCAATCTAAGGCCGTTCGAAATAAGACAAAATTATAAAAAAGCTGGGTTTTTTTGTTTTCTCATCACCATCAAACTGTGTTTTTAAATACCTGCTGCCATATTTTCTGACAGATCACTTTTGCTTATTATTATTATTATTATTATTAATCTTTGAGGGCTGGTGCCATCCCTTGACAAGATGCCACCCCAGGCAGAGAGCCATATCACTTCTATCAACTTGCTGGAACTTCAATTCTTGGATCAACACAAACTTTATCAATTGAAAATCTTATGGCAGTTCTCAGTGTTTACCAGTGCGACATCTTTAATCATAAAACATGATACATAACACATTAGTCATATAGTTTTCTGCTGGACAACACAAAGGCCAAGAATGAAGATAAAAGTAGCTTTTATTTTCACCCAAATTAAGACAGTGCAATCTAAAACAGCATTCGATGAGCCGGACGTCATCACCAAGCCTTTCTTTTTGTCTTTGGCCGGGCTTGAACCCATGACCTTCTGGTTCCACGGGCCAGAGCTGGTGCAGTTTCTGTTTCTCTCTCTCTCTCTCTGCAGTCCGTATTCACTCAATTAGAGATTTCTGAGGAGAAAAACAATCGATCTTCCATCTGCACAGTGCTCCCAGTTCAACAAATGAGATTCTTGTTTCATGCAGCTGATTTGGTGACAGTCTGGGGGATTATAGGAGGAATGAAGTTACCGTGGCGAGGAAGAGGAGAGCAGCTGCCACAGGGCGCTGCTCCGAGCTGATGCAGGAAAAGTTTGACACTGACAGACTTAAAGGCGGAAAATGGGACAACCTCTGTTGTGGTAAAGTGACAGAAATGTACGGCTGCAGGCTTTTAGGTTCAGTGGCAAAGGTCTCCCGTCTTGTGTGAGATATCAACAACTCTACTGGATCCACATTATATATATATAAAGATTTTACAGGTAAAACTGGTCAAATGCACTTTTAAAAGCTTACAAGTTTAAAAAATGTAGTCAAGCGTTCTAGTTTGTAAATTAATTGCTCAATAATAGCTCAATTCTAACTATATGTTGGTAATAAATGATCCTACATTGACAATATTAGACTTTAACTCCAGATAAGTGGTATTTTTATTTGTTGCGTAACAGGCCCAGCAGAGGATAGCAAGGCTGGTTGGTTATGGGTTGGACTGTAAATTAATTAAGAAAGTAAATAGAAATGTTGTATAGGAAATGATTGTTTGGAACAAGTTTGGAAAAAGCGCTAGAGCTGATGTTAATGTGAAACATGCTAGCAAGTGAAGCTTTTTAACTCATAATTACGAGATAAAAGTTGTTTTTTTCCACCAGTGGCAGAAATGCTTCTTCAAAATGGTAGAATTTAGTTTTTTTCCATGACAACCAGTGTAGATTTGCTATTTGCCTCAGTTAAAAAGCTTCCCTTGCTAGCAAGTTCCGTACTAGCGTGAGCGTTGTTTCCAAGCTAGTTCATAATTTTAAGATACTGTCGCATAAAATGACACAGTTGGGCTTCCATTAAAAAAAAACAAAAAAACATGAAAAGCACAATTTTAGTAAAATGCTTTAAACAACAAGCCAGTTTTTATGTCATTTCATTTGAACACAGCGGTCACTGGCTTTATGGCGCCACAGCCAAGGAGGAAGCTACAGAGCTTTGCTTATAACAGTTTATGTACAACTGTTTGAAACTTTATCCTTATAAATGTAAATTGGACAGATGATTCTGGATTGATTAAAAAAATTATTTTGCTCAGAAACTCTGCATTGTGCTTTTTTTTTTTTTCTTTCTCAGACAGACAGATATCACCAGTTTAATTTGGACACCAAGTCCAAATTAAACTGAATAGTTAGAACTTAATTTAGGTAATTAAATATCTGGATGAATTGATCAAATTCAAAGAGTCTTGTTTTCCAGCATATAGTTTAATTCTTCCTCTGGTGGTGGAGTGCAGGAAGCACAAGTTGATAAATTAACAGTAAATCCCATTACTGAGAGGATATATGGCCTAATTCAATGAACACTCCAATTAGCTAATAATTACATTGGAAATCTCTATTAATACTCAGAATAGTAAGAAATAACAAAATATTTAACTTAAAAAAACTGATGATCATTATAATTGTTAAAATATGGTTAATTACGCAATGTTTTAAAATAAAAAACCGTAACTTCTTATGGTGTTTATATTGATAATCGTAGTTGATCGGAATATTATCTTGAGTTTTGACTTTAAGTTTTAAATATCTGATATAAATATTTTAATACATTTAGTAATGTATTAAAATTACTAAATGTAATAGAAATGTTTCTATTGGGGTTTCATGGCTGCTCCATTCACTTAGAGCATTTTTTGCCAACTCTGGCTCTTTATAGTTTATCAACGCGAGCTGTCCACATTAAATAAACGGACAAAGTTTGGTTCCGTTGGCCTAAATTGGCCTGTCACTAAGAAACCTGAAAGCTGGATCTCAGAACATGTTCGCCCATCTGCTGCCTCCCCACCCCTCCCACCAAAAGGGACCCCCAGCCCACGTGTTTCCAAGCTGCAGCCCGCCGTGCCCGGGGTCCCTTCTGGGTCACGCCAACCGCAGGTGGAGCGTCCCGCCGCCGCATCTCATGCCTCAATTAGCGCCGCTGCCCTCCTGCACGGACTCCGATTAGGCCGTGATTTATCCGAAAGAAATATAATTATACCTCCAAATAAAATAATCAGCATTGAAGAGCGATTTCCTTAACGAGACGGAGCGGGGTGGATGTCACGGAGAGGCGCCGCCTCATTAGGGCGGTAATGAGACTTTGGGGGTGATCCCGATAATTATCGAAATCTGCAAAATAAGGATCAAGTCAAATGTAACCTTAATTTGTCTGGCAATTGAGCTCAGTTATTAGTACGACTATTTAGGAAGGACTCACTCAGCGGTAATGTAAGGTGTCGTTATTTTTAGGCCATTTGAATAATAGATGGGAGAGCAGCAGAGGACGTTTTGTCATTCATCAGTAACTGACAGGGTTTCCCAAAGTGCTCGTCTTTATTGTAGGCATCAAGACACAATCCAGTTCAGTGTGGTTAGCAGGAACATACATGCAATTAAATTCTTCCAAAGGCTTAGCTAAGTGGATTAAAATAATAATAGAGAAATGAAAACCTACGTTAAAGATGAAAAATAATTAAAAAAAATACATCTAGGAGAAACTTCACAGTGAATATTTGGGCTTTGATTTGTTAGAGATCATTTTTCGCCATACTTTTTATTTAGAAAGAAAAAGGCTAAACAAGAGAAAATAACATAATCCGAGGCGACAGAAACTCGTCCCAGAGAAGGCAAAACATTCAAATTTATGAAAAGTCTCAAGAAAATGCAAAAAGCCTTTCCAAACGTAATGGACCGAAAGCGAGCATTTAATAATCAAAAACGCTGAGGAGCCCCCTTCACTCCGTGCTGTTCATAAACAATATTTCACTGTGTTCTTATGGGATTTACACACAGGAGGAGTTGAACAAATGGAGGTGGGAGGAATTAGAAGTAAACAGCAGAAACAATTACATCAAGAGCAAGAAACTTTGAGCGGATTCTGTTGGTCTCTGTGGTTCTGAACAAGGCCCGGAGAAAAGGGAATGGACATTTAAGCCGGCGAGAATCCAGCGGCGAGAACAGAAAGCCGGCAGAAATTATCCTTCAAGCTTCACTGAGTCCAATACTTTCCTAGCTTCTTTGTACTCCTCTGATTCGGCCAGATCCGCTTCTGTTTCCTGCGCGCGCACACACACACACACACACACACACACACACACACACACACACACACACACACACACACAAAACACACACCAACAGGGTTATTGCAACCACTGCATTACTCCTGACTTCTATTAAAAACATATACAGAGCTAAAGGTTTGTCACCATCATTAGGAAACTTGTTACTGGGAGCTAAAATTAGCAGAGCAGACGTCGCCGGGAGGGACGTCGCGACCGTCGTTTAGTCGAGTGAGTTCTGAGTTCCTGTGATGGTCGCCGCCGTGATGGCGCCGTTAATGAGCTGTGATGAGCGTGTGCACGTCTGCCTTGGGGAGGACGGGTTGTAGGAGAGGGGAGGTTGGTGAGTCACACCTGGAGCCGAACGGCTGCTGCGCAGTGCTAATTGCGCTGACCCTGAGTCGCGCATGCTTATGTTTGCTTCTCGCCATATCAACTTAAATCCCCGGTGATTTGGCCGTGCGCTCCGCTTCCATTGTCACACCGGCGCACAAGTTCATTAATGCAGCGTGTGCTTTCTGTTCATATCCAAAAGTTCACTTTGTTTAAAGCAGCGAAACGGTCGCTGAAGTTCGCTTTCCAGGCAGTTTGTTGTACTTGAGAAGCATTTTTAATCTCGGAGTGCACAGATTGGGAGTTTTCTGGCCAATCGCAGATTGCAGATTTTCAAAAAGCCTGACCTGCCGATTCCGATTTTGTTCGATACTGATTTTTATAATCTAAAATGTTACTGACTATAGTAAGGAAGTTGCTGAGTTGGCAACAGTGGGATGTCTATTGTTAAATACAAACTTGCAGACGTGGCCTGGTGTGCGGAGCTAACAGACAAAACCTTCAAAGCGGAGAAGAGGACAGTGGCTTATTTTTATACGCTTGCAGAGAAGATCGGTGGGTAAGATCGGCTTCACATGCAAGAATCAGCCCATCAAAATTAAGAAAACCGGGGCCGATTCATCGGCTGTCTGCTCTATCGATGCACCCTGACTGTAATCAACATGAAAATGACCGACGTCAGTATTAAATCAGTGCTCTTTCATTGGTTTATGGAGCTGAAGCTACTTGGATTATATGAGTTGTGACATTTATTTCCTTTTTGGGATAAATAAAGTATTTATGACATGAATTCTATTCTATTTGGTTTGGGTTGTACTTTATAACAGGAAAAAAATATATATATATATATATATATATATATATATATATATATATACACAGGGGTTGGACAATGAAACAAACAC
>CAEFZY010069282.1:0-37853 GCA_903066815.1 Brachyrhaphis roseni
CCAGAAAACTGTAAAACAGCTGAAACACTGACTTCCTTTAAATCTCAACTAAAAACCCACCTGTTTAGGATTGCATTTGAAAACATAACGATTGACTGCGGGTCATTGCGCGTAACAAAAACCCTGTAAATTCTAGACACTAACAGTACCATAGATTGGTCAAAAATCTGTGAGGGACGGCGGAGTCCCTGAGCGAAATTCCGTGAAAGAGGTGTATGGAGCCTCATGCTTGAAACCCGTTGAAAGGCTGTTTATATTGTGTTTTGTTTTTTTTTTCCCTCTGTTGACTCTGTATTGCATTGTTTCTGTTTCTGATATGATGTAAAGCACTTTGAAATGCCTCGCTGCTGAAATGTGCTCTACAAATAAAATTTGATTGATTGATTGAGGTGAAACTGAACATTAATCTAGAGCCAAAACTAAATGTTTCAGAAATGTTTCACTCAAAGTCCAGATCTGAATCCATTAAAATCTGCTCCAAAACCTGAAACTTGATGTTCACAGATACTCTCTATGCAAGCTAGCTGAACTATATCATGAGAAAAATTTGCAAAAAATTCAGTTTCAAGATGTACAAAGCTGGTGGAGACATATCTGAAAAGACTTGCAGCTGTAATTTCAGCAGAAGGTGTTTGAAGAAAAGCTAAATACCAATCTACACATCAATGTTTAGATCCTTATGTGTTAAAAAAATTAAAACATCCTTACATCTCACATTTACTATCACACATTATCCCAATAAATCTGTTTAAATATGAAGTTTATAGATTTAATGCAACAGAATAGCAAAAAAGTCAAAATGTTAAGCCCTTATTTTACCCTCCACAAACTTTACTGTCCCTGAATTTAATATATCTTCACCTTCTTAAAATAATGGCCTAAGTCACGTTATGCCAAAAAATGAATAAGATAAAAAAAAATCCCTTTATTTTACTATAACAATATAGAACATTCAAAAAGGGCTATGTAAGAAAGCATGTAAAGAAAATAAAAAAATATACATATTATTGCTTCATCTCAATGATCCATTGAGATTTCAAATCTCATTTAGAATGATGACCTGAACAACAAAAAAATAAACAAAAGTTGCAGCACAAAACTTTGCCTTTCCTTTCTCAACTTCAAACAATAAAAACAAAATGCAAATAAGGCCTGTCTGCTCAGGGAGGAAGGACAGTGGCTCCACTTCTCAGACCTCTTCTCAACCTCCAACATCTTCTGCCCTCCTTATCTCGCTGTCGTCTTTTGCTTGCCTCCTCATTAACATACCATACCAGCATCCCATTTGCAGCCAGCATACTAATTACATAATACACCCATACTGGGACCGCAGCAGCTCTATTGAAGTTCTCGCCTGGAGGTTCAAAACCGTGTTTTCCACTCCTCTGTGTGGTTGTAATTAAACGGAGTAGCTGCACTGCATTCAAGCAGCCGTTCTTGTGCGAAGGGTTAAGGTGTTGTGTTTGCACCCGGGGGCAATAATTGTGTGACGGGCCACCAGGGTGCCGTTTCTCACTGGAAGCTGAAGCAACACAAGTCAGATTGAAAGCACTCTGGGCAAATCCAACGAGCCGTTTAACGGTTTTAAGCAATTTGTCTCGAGATTAGGCAGAAATTACACCAACTTAATAAATAAAGTGATTTCATTCTCACAGTGATCACGCTGAAAAGGTGAATTTTTTTTTTTTTTTTTGGAAAACCGTTGCTACTCCTCGTTTTGGCACTGTCCGTGGTGCTGAAGGGCTCTCCGAGCGCAGCAGAGGCAGGACAAATGAAGGTGAAGTCTGCGCCTCATGTCAGCCTTTAGAAACAGACTGACTGAAATTTATGGTTGTTCAAATGAGATCTGAGCTCCTTCAAAGAGATTGTCCTCAAAGAGAGCAAAGGAAGCAATATTGTTATCTTGCAGCACACTAATTTTATAAAACATTAATAGAAATGGATTGAGAAGCACTAATTTTATGTTTCTCATACATCAAAATAATATTTTATGATCTCTTCTGTACTATTTTGTTTAAGAACCTTTTGCTTAGTTGATTTTTTGATCAAAATTAAAAAAGATAAACTACTAAACTAAAGTACATGAATTAATATTCTGGGAATCCAGTCAGAAAGAAATGAATTTTAGTGATTTGTGAGCCTTTGGAAATGGAAAGGAAATATTCTTTTGCTAGATTTAATTTGCTTAGGAATAACATTTTTTTTTTTTACTTTTAACTCTAAAATGAAAGACAGATGTTATTTTGAATATTTCTTGAAACTTGGATTTATTTATGCAACATAGAGCTCCGGTATGCAGCATTGGCAGGAACATGAGACACGTTTTTGCAGAAAGTCTATATGATCATCAGAGTTGTACCTTTTTGAGAACCAAAACACATGATAACTTTCAATCAACCCTTGTCTCGAAGGTTTCTTAGCTACATTTTTTGCAAATAAAGCAACAAAACAGTACTAGTAACTTTCAAAGAAGAGCCTTTAATATTTATTTTAATAGATTTGACCTGCATGGGTGGAAGGGGAATGTGAGTTTAAGGGTTTTGAGTTGTTCAAAATCTCAAGAGTCTCATTGATATTTCATTAAATTTTGTTACAGCACCTTGTTAATTGAACTTATTTATGACTGTCATTGCACCATTTATTTCTTTGCAAACTGACTATTAAATCCCCCCACAACTTCACTGACCTTGGACAAATTCAGCGCATACAGAAAGGCCAGGAATGTCCAAATTCTGATTCATCAAATGTATCATTAGAAATTATTACCTTTAATTTTCAAGGACAACAGAATATTTTTTTTATCACTTCAGCATTTAGTAAAACACGGTTCCCCTTACAGTCCTGGGACACTGTAAGGGGTAAAGATTAATAAAATGCACTAAAAAAATTCCCTAAAACCTGAGAACAACTTAGCAACTTTAATTAATTGATTTATATGAAAAGAATAATTGTCATTACAAAAATCTAATAAATATTAACAAAAAAAAGAAAAAAGAATTGCATCTATGCTGCTAAATATTTCTGCAGATCTGTTTTTGGCCAATTAGACAGAAATTAGTCTTCTCCAAAGTTTGACCTCTTTGTCCACACTGCTGGGCTCTTCTTCACTCTTCAGCTCAGCCTGCAGCTTTTCTGCAGGATTTAAGTCTAAAGGCTGAGCTGGAGATGAAACCGGGCTGATTTTGTGTCTCATGTACCATTTCTGTGTTGTTTGGGATGACAATGGAAGAAACTCCGATTCAAAATGTGGAAAAAAATTAACTTGGAAGCGATTTGATCTTAGCTCAGCATATATCACTCACCTGAAACTATCCAGTGGCTTTTAATCGCTTGCATGTTTTTTTTTTTTATATCAGTAGGATTCATTCGATATTGAATCAATATTTCATAAAATATAAAATAATGAAATTTGCAGCAGAATAATGGCTGCAATGGTTGGTTTATTTCTGTGTTTATTTGATTTATTAATTAGTTTGTTTTCCTGGAAAGGACCCACCTGTGCAGTGAGTGGCTGCCTGAGTGATCATCTGAGTTTTAATCCCTTTCTTTGGTTGAGCGATCCCATTTTCTGCATTAGGTTTCCAGTGTGTTGCTCAATCAAATATCACTTCACCACCCAACCAAATGTCAGCAGCTCCTATTGTGTGCTTCCTACAATAAGAACCTTTGCACTGAATCTATGAAGTTGACTTATTTCCAGCGTCTTGATCCGCAGCGCTATCCCACCCCGCTGACAGAGTGAAACACTTCACCCTGAGTACTACATGGATTTTACGCTCACAATTGATACCTGCCAGGTGACCTGAGAGAATTGCCAATTGGGTAAAAAAAAAACCTCGGGCTTTGCAGGCATGAAAAGAGGAGTCGCAGGAGGAAGTTTGAGCTGTCAAATGGAGCCGTGGGGTGCACTAACTCTGACCTCACAACAAATCAATACAGACAGTCATGTCTACAGAGTTTCTTTTCTGTTTTTAATAGACTGTGAGACCTTTTTTTGGATAGTGTTTTATCCAAGCCTTGCAGCTTTAATTACTTCATATATGAGACCACGACTAAAACATAGCCTGCGAGAAAGACTCAACACTCTGTTATTTAATTAATTAGACTGTTGACAACTGGGAGTGCCAAGAATTTCTCAAAATGACATGCACTTAAAAGTTTAAATGGGAACCCCGACTAATCTGACTTGGACGGCTTAATAGGGTAACACTGGCACTGGTTGTGTAAAGGAAATGTTTTTGTCATTAAATTGCTGAAAAGCATTCTTGAATTTGCAGACTAGTGTTGTCGGTTCTGATGATTTTCTGCTAGTAGTGATGTAGAATGAAGACTACACTGGAAACACTGGTGAGGAAAATCAGAATATAGAGCAAAATCTAATACCTAATCCTTTTTTATTAAATTAAATGAAGAAATGTACTGACTGAGATCAAAAGACGTAATTTACTTTAAGGTTTTCACACAATTTTACTGGATATGTTACAAATAAAACATTGTTCGTATTTCATATTCAGAAAACGTATTTCCTGCTGTTACTACCAGCAGCTAATCTTTTTTCCTGATTTGTGGATTATTAGTTTGCAGGACAGTTGTTGCTTGGCATTTCAAACACATCGGTTTTCAACTGACATTTGCTACAATGCTTTCAGATGTTATCTCTTACTTTAAAATGCAAAATAAATCCCTTTTTTTTTTTGGTCTGGCTCTTCCTGCACAGTCACAGAAACATGTAGATTTATTTTAGATCAAGTTGAAACACATTGACAGTCATTTCATAAGAGTTAAAGAAATAAAGTTTTATTCCAGGTTTCCTTTTTTTCATTAGACAACAGATTAAAATGCCTCAAAATACAATTTCTGTCCCGTACACAATGTTTGTGCTGATTTGTGGTTGAGATGGACAAAAAAAGTAAATTTAATTCAAAGCAGAGTTGATAAAGGGGGAGGATTCTGAACAAGATCATTTCAAAGTTCAAGTCCAGCTACATCAATGCTCTCCCTCTGAGTGTTAATAAACACAAAAAGATTTGTTTTTTCAGATTAGTTGGGAAATAAAACTTAAATTATAGGCTCAGTGCAGTGAAATGAAACTGTAACATTGTAGAAAACACATTTCTTCTACTTAAAACTTTTATCCAATACAGAGAGTTGCACAGAAGCAAACCCTTGATCTTGTTTCCCTCCTGAGGTGGAAGATTTTGCGTTCAGATCATAACCTTGCTCTGTGACTCATTCCTCATCTCTCCCATTCCAACCTAATTTTCATTAGCATTTAAATCTTGTCATCATCCATTCCACTCCACCACTCCTGCTTGGTAATTTCATGTGCCGAGGATTTGATGACCTTCCGTGGGGAGAAATCTGGATGCTGTCAGCCAGAGTTTCGCGCTATAGGCATCATCGAGAATTAAATCTAAAAAAAAAACCCAGCAACCCGTAAGCAGGTTAATTCATATTCACCTGTGTGCTCAGGGTTGTGAGTAGGGAGGTGTGTTAAAACAATCAGCCATGCAGGGTTTGTGTCTGTGTGCTGGAGTGTGAAACTGGAGTAAAAGAGACAGGGATCAGGAGAATTATGCTCAGAGCAGGTGAATCCTGCAAGAGGACGTGACAAAAATTTATCACAGTTTAAAGGTCAGCCAGCCTAATAATGTCAGGAGGTCGTGGAAAACTGCTTTTTTCTCACTGTAAAGCAGACTAAAGATTTCCTGCTCTGGGTCAGTTAGTAATAACTAAATTATTTATATTTGTCAAAGCATTAAAATGTTTGTAAAATGTGTATAAAACACCATAAAAGGGTGGAGCATCCGAAAACTAGAAAATAAAATATATCTGGAAAAAATTAAGAGACCACTTAAAATGATCCGTTTCTCTGAATTTACTGTTTATAGCTTTATGTTTGGGTAAAGTGAACATTGTTCTTTTATTCTATGAACTACTGACAACACGTCTCCAAAATTACAAGCAACAATTTTGTATTTATTTGCAGAAAATGAGAAATTGTCAATATAATGAAAAAGATGCAGTGCTTTCAGACCTCAAATAATGAAAAGAAAACAAGTTCATATTCATTTAGAAACAACAATAGTAATATTTTAATTCAGGGAGAGTTCAGATACTTGGAACAACCAGGAAGTTTTCAATGGGGTTCAGTGCAGTGCGCTCTTATTTTTTTTCCAGAGTTGTATATATTTTCCCCTGAACAAGTTTGCTGCTATACTACTACTACTGCTTTCTGCTGAAAAAAAAAAGCAAACAAACAAATAAATGCTTGCATTTTAATTGACAGCTCAAGGAACCATTCTTGAACCCCCGACTGAGCGCCATGTCCGAACAGCATGGGGATGTCCAACCTTCACATAATTCAGATACAAATCAGGTTGCCACATATTAATGTGTTTCTGGCCCCTAATGTGTTTTAACTCTACAAAAACTGTGACGATGTTGGCTGAGGCTGATAATAGATCATCATCCATAATGAATGTGCTGAAGGAAGATGTCACCACTTTGATACATAAAGCTTACAAATGCACCCAGAGAAGCACACTGGATGTTTATAACAGTGTCCTGGTCTGTTGAAACTAAATGGAAATCCTTTCCTTTGGCCATTTTGACGCTTGCAAGCCGCAGTGACGTACAGAGGTGACAGCATCATGTTTTTAAAGAACTCTTTCATTCTTTGAGCTTCTCTGCCAGATGCCGTGTTAAAGTCACTGAGCTGGGGTCGGCATCAGAAAGAGTCTTAGTTGGGGTCGAGGATCTGCCTGAGTCTTCATTAGATTCTCCAGATCAGAGAAAGTGAATTTCTCTCATGTCGACTGCTTCACTTTTTCTTGGCCAACCCTCTCAGGATCTTTCAACAAATTTAAGATCTCTGTCTTTCTGCGTCTAACCTCTGCATTGATGGTTCGTTTTGACGGACGGTTTAACAATCCTGCCACGTTCAAAGACAAAAAGCCCTTTGCTTTCACTGTGAATGCCTTACAGAATGACATAAAACCCTGATTTATGCACAGATTTAGACATTTTACAACTATATCATGTTACACATTTGAATAGCTTATAGTCTGAATTGAAAGGTGGTTTTCAGTCGTTTATTTTGAGTCTTAGTGTTACAACCTGATTGCATTTCACCAAAAAAAAAAAAAAAAAAGTAATTTTTATTTCCTGACATTTTCATCAGGAGTGTAATAATTCTGGATGGGCAAACGGATAAAATAAAAATAAATTATAGATAGATATATAAATATATATCTAAATAGACAGACAGACAGATAGATAAGGTAGATAATTTTATTTTACAGATCCCTTCATTGCATCACAAGTGTAAAGATTTTCATCTGTGACAAGGTTGAAACAAATTGCATTTATTTCATTTGTAATTCATACTGATACTGCAAGTAAAACATCTTAAAACTTCTTTAAAATGTAGATGCAAAACTAAATGGATTATTTTGCAGCTTTCTAACAAGGATTATAAAGTTTTCTTCTTTTTATTTTTCGTACTGTTGACTCAGCTCTTAATGTTAAAACACTCAGCCTGAGCAGTTTTAAAAGAACTCATAAATCAATGCTTTCAAAAACTTAATTATGCAGTAATAGTGTCCATCCAGAGGCCATTAGGAGGCTTTTCATTATTTAGTGTGCCTCTTCTTTGTACAGGAGTGTTAAATGAAATTTGAACTGTAATAGAAAAACAGGAAACGATGTGCTTCTGTGAAAGCCAATGAAGCTTTACCTGCTGCTACGCTTCACTCTGAGTCACACATCCTCAATAACGTATGTCTGACAGTCTGTAATGACATTAGACACGCTAAGTTTAACATAGTTTTGATGCTCCTGATGTCCAAAGACCATAAAATTAGGAATTACAGCCCACTTGAGGAGAGTGACAGAAAAAGCAAGAGTTGAACTGCAGCTACCTAGAAACACTGTCTATATACCACCAGTAGTTGGAGATTACTGTGTGACTCATTGATTTCCTTAAATAGATCCGTTTATGAATGCACAACGAGAAAAGCAGGCGTGTACATCACAAGTAGCCACATTATCTTGAGTCTATCATCCTGATCCTGTCAGTCAGCATCTGATCCAAACACCCATTGTTCTGTTCTGTGCACATTTTATCTCCCTGTTCAATTATTTATTTAATGTTTTGCTAAATTAAAAAACTCATTTGATTTCTGAGTTTCCCCAAGAATAAATCTCAGAAGAGTTTAATCTTTCATGAGTTGCTGGGGAGGCATAATAGTGTCAGGTTTTGTCCATCTGATATAAAAAAGAAATCAAGGAGACATATAGAAATAATCTCCATTGATTAGATGTAATGCAGAACATATCAGCTTTAGGAAAATTTGGTGGAAAAATATGTAAAGCAGCCTTGAAAAAAACAAACAAAAAAAAAACAGAGTCCTGTATCAGCTGCCCCCCTGACAGACGTACACACACCCACACACACACACAACGCTGCCTGAATAAATCTCACACCTTGGTAGGTTTAAGCTGCTTGAGTCTGTTTTTTCCTCTGAAGCAGGCAGCTGCCAGTCCATCATCCCCCCCAGCACTTTGCTTTTCATCCTGTCTGGTTTAAGCTTGAATTTATTTCCAGCACAGGCGCACACGCCGATACACAGAACGCGGACGGTAGCAGCAAACTAATGAAAATGTTTCTGTTGACTTCCCCTCTGTTTTTTTGCACGAAAAGTCAACATAAGCACAGAATAAGAGAAGACACATACAAGCTCACATATTTACATACACCCCCACTACTTCTTTTAGTAGTTTTGTCATTTCCATCAAGGTGTTAACTTTGCAGCATGTAGCGACGCTGGAAACCCTCCAGCACAACTCAACCTGATATTTCTCCAGTCTGCCTTAGAAAAGTTTCAGATTGTGAGGATATAGATAAACTCTTGAGTTTATCTATATCTGGAGGTTTTCTTTGGACTAAAAGACTTGCAGCTTCACCCTTTGTCCACAGCAGAGTCACATTTATTCAATTACATTTACTTGAGTAACAGGAAAAATATGCATTTTCAGGATGATTTTGTAATTTTTACTTTTACTTGAGTAACTTTATTATGAAGTATTTCTACTCTTACTTCAGTAAAATTTCTAGATTTTCTACCCACTGAATGAAAAACAAACATGTTTTAACAAAAAATTCACCAGGCACAGACCTGCAGTTTTTGTAAAAGTTTCATTAGTTTTTTATTGAAAGAAATTGATTAAAAAAAAATAAAAAATTGCCTGATTTTGTTATTTTTTTGCTACTTATATGAATTGCTGTCCTTAAAATACCAAAATTTCCACTGAATATTACATTTTGTTCTGTCTGATGATGTAATTTTTAAATATCACATGATTGATGATTTGATCAGTTAATCAGTAACTGAATAAACTTTTTACCAAATACTTTTTTACTCTTACTTGAGTATTTCTTGTATGGCTACTTTTTACTTTTACTTGAGTAAAAATACGTTGAAGTAGTGCTGCTCTTACTTGAGTAAAATGTTTGGGTACTCTGTCCACTTCTGGACATATTTACATAGAATATAATTTCTATGTAATGATATTCTATGTTTCTGTCTGGTCTTTACACCAACTTTAGTGAAATATACAGTTTCTGTAATTCCTGTTTAGTTAATTATTTTCTGTAACCACTGGTGACAGCCTTCACTGTGATATAGCTTAATTATAATGGTAGGATTTTGTTACCTTCATTTCTCCTGATATCTTTATGCACTGAGATCTTTTTCATCTTTTGCAGCAAAATATGGCTTAAGCTAAATAATGCAAATGAGAAAATATTAAGAAAATTCATCAAGGATGGCAGGTGTGAACTCAAGAGGAATTAATCTTCAAATAAAATCAAAAGGTTCTTCAGTAAATCTTAGTTTTAGAAGTTATTGCAGGTTTTTTCATTTTTCCATTCCATACATTTATTTGCTTTTTAAAAAAATAAAGCTTCCTTTTTAACAGGGTTTGTGTACACTTTTAAGAATCTGCAAATTATGCTCATAAATGCACATATGTAAATTATTCACTTCATCCACATCTTCACACAAATACACACACATACGCTGTAACTCATGCTGTTAACAGACCCAAATGAAGTCTAATTAAAGCAAAATTAAATTACTTTTAATTCATGATATGGTAATTCTGCTGCAGGCATCTTGGTGGCTGTCTGAGAGTTTAAGGGATTAAATTAACAGGATTTCAACAGAGCTCCAAACATGATGCTTATGGAGCAACAAACAGATTAAATAGCAAAGAAATGCCCTGAATCATAAAAGAAAATGAAATCAAAGACTATAGATGAAAAAAAACTTTTTAAATGTTTTATCTGGGAGTATTTTTAGAATAGTTTCATGTGAAACATTCTGCATTGCAACTGTTTTCACAGTACAAATAAAACAATATCCGTCATTAGACATGAAGAGCATTTAGGGTCTAAAGGCTTAATGGTCAACAGGTTATTTGAGCAGACCAATTCAAAGACAGTATTACCTTCTGTCTCTATCTTAAATCTCTTTCTTCGGACTCAGAGTGGAGCGGGAACTGCACCGTCCTCATAGCAGCGAATCACAGCAGTCTGAGATGATTGCCAGTGAAGAGCATTGCCTCAAGCTTATAATTCGCTTGTCAATAATGCATAAAGTCTTATAAATCACAGTATGTCTGTTTATGTGGCCTCTTCAAGGTTATTCAGCCTCTTCCACTTCTTATCATTTATTTCCCATCCTGTGCCCCTCATTTCTTCCCAGCTATGGCTGTCTGAACATTAACCCTCGTTATCCGTTCATTGCAGATTTTCCTGCTGTCTCCCACCTCTTCCTCAGCCGTGTAAATAAATGATGACCGTCTTGGCAATGATTGTAAGTTAGTTTATTTTTTCACAGGCAAATCCAGACTGCAAAAAATCAAACACTTCTGCTCAGCCGAGTGGGCACATCTGTGTGTGTGTGCACAGCAAAGATCTGTAAGCGCGCGCACATGCCTTTCCACACACACACACACACACACACAGAGAAGAGCGAGAGAGAAAAGCGCTGCTACACTCCTGAATCCCTACAGGGCCATTGCAAGTCACGGCTCTCTAAATTAAATAACACCCAATTAGATTAAAGTAAATGAAACATCTCTGATGAGCAGGGGGACGAGGAAAAGGTTTTGCAAAGACGGCAAAGGGATGGAGAAGGTGAGGAAGTGGGGAGGCGGGTAGAGGTTTCTGTGGATTTAAGGTGAAAGAGAGGTCATGGAGTGGAAGAGAGGAGGAAATAGAGACAGACGGAAATGAGAAGGTCAGGGGGAAAAGGGAAAGTAAATTAAGAGAAGAGTGAAGAGAGATGAGTAAACAGAGTGAGGAGGAAGAGGTGGAGAGCTGAATGTGTGGCAAACTACAGATTCAGAAGCTTTACAGGAGCAAAATGGACTCTGTGGCTTGATGTGGCTATTTAAATAGTTTTGCTATTTGGATTTACTCAAAACTTTACCTTCAGTATGAAATTTACCCACACTGCAAAAACACCAAATCTTACCAAGTATTTTAGTCTAGTTTCTAGTGCAAATATCTTAGTTCACTTGAAATAAGACATGACAAACTTAAAAGTAACTTATCAGCAACATATATGAGCTTGTTTTAAGTCAACAATTCCTTGATATTGATGAAAAATTTATAGTTCCGTTGGCAGATAAATTCACTAATAACAAGACAATTTACCATGTTAAAAGTGAAATAATCTGCCAATGCAGCTAGTAATTTTTCCATCAATATCAAGGAATTATATACTTAAAACAAGATTGTATGTTTTGCAGAAAAGTTACTTTTAAGTTAGTTTTGTCTTAATTTAAGTGCACTAAGTTATTTGCACTAGAAATTAGACAAAACAATACTTGTTAAGATTGTGTGTTTTGCAGTGCAGAGGTGAATGCATCAAGTTTCACCTCAAAATATTGTTTTCTCACATCAGCACATGGTAAATATGTGAGATATATAAATATGTGAGGAGTTTTGGAGTTGTCTGGGTTCTTACACAGTCTGGAAAAGATATGGTTTTTTTCTGAGTTTTAGAAAAATAACATAAGAGTAAAAAAGTATTTATCCTTTCAGTTCAGTTTATTTCAATTATGCCAGTTCAGAAGACAAACCTGTCAAATTCAAACCCAAATTATGCTGTAAATGTAACTTAAATAAGCTAAATGTATTCCAGGATAATCCAGTCGTAATCAGATTCAGATTAAGTATAAGCAGTAAAATTCAGCTAGTCAAAAAAACACCAATTCAGTGTTTTTTCATCTAAATAATGATTTAAATAATACAATTATTTAACAGTTTTTTAATAGAATTATCATTTCACAGCATTTTTTTCCTCCTTTAACCTTTCTAATGCTCTAAAAATGAAAATATAATTTTATGTTAATGTAATTTTCTACACATTTTAGTATATGCTGCATTTTTCCCCTCTGCTGTCACAGGTTGGTGAGAGTAGCCACAGACTGAAGATGAGGAGGAAGACGAACACTTCAGCACAGAGTCTCCTCGGGACGCCTGAAGCAGCACTGCAGTCTATATAGAAACACATTCTGACCCGATTCTTTAAGGCTGGAGGGAGACTTTCAAAACTTTGCAGTTAGACTCATTACCAGGAAAAAAGCAGAAACAAGAGCACTCTGTGCATGTCTTCCTGCACTGACCCTGGTAGTTTTTATAATGGATTTGATGCTTTACTTCTCATGTTTAAAGCATGAGAAGTAAAATGCGTTTAAAATGGGAATTTATTTCAGACCGACTCAGGATTTCTGCATTTTGTTCATACACAATGTCAGACCGGGCCTCGCTGCGTCATAATAGTTGAGTTTTTTAAAATCAGAATGGATTGAATTGATTATTTAGGTATATTTAATATGCCTAAATATGAGTTTAAGCATATTTAAATCCTTTGGTAACACTTTATTTGAAGGGGTGTGCATAAGACTGACATGAGACATGAGGGAGTGTTTATAAATGTTTACAACTGTTGTCCTGAAGTGTCATTTGGTAAATAATGACACTTTTAATGCAAATGTGCACTAAATGTTTCATTAAACATTCATTAAAAGTGTAAACTTTGCATTGTTCAGTAAATAATGATACTTTTAATGCAAAGTTCCATTAAAATTTGCATTAAAAGTCAATTAAAATTGTCAACATTGCATTAAAAGTGTCATTATTTACAGAATGACACTTCATCACAGCAGTCACAGGCATTCATGAAGACGCCTTCATGTTCATGGCAAATATTAACTCTTTTTTGGCCTATGTCTTATGTTTTTATTTTTGTTATTGGATTGTAACAAATCCAATAACATCTGGTGTAATTGAACCAGATAATTACACTGTACACATTTCTTTATTGTTATATTGCATTAAATCAAACTAAACTTATCTTATTTACGTAACTTAAAATGATCAAAATTATTTCTATTTGCTAAATACCTGATTCCTCGAATTCAGATGATTGCATATTATGATAACCTGACTGAAACTAATATTAATAAGCTACAGTATGTCATGATTAAAGTTTTAGTCTGTTAAAACATGTAGAAAAAAATGATCAATTATTCATTTTATTTAAATAGGAGTGTTGCTTTTCTGTTTTTAGATAGTAGAGATCTGCAGCCTGAAATGTTTTGCACCTTAGATTTTCTTTTCTCTTTAGCTGTCAACACCAGGTTTGCTCTATTTTATAGTCAAAATCTTTGACTCTAACACTCTGACACCTTTTTACCTTGCACTGCTAAATCTTTCTTCCCCCTGACATGTCCTTTTTTTCTACTGTTGTGATGTTTGGTTAGGTTTTAGACACCTTCCCCACCTGGCCAGTACGCATTTAAAAGTAGGTGGTTAGAAAAACATCATGGCTTGACTTAAAATAAACTCTCAACACCCACAGCATGTCAAACATCAGCTGCCCATTTGAAAAATTCACAAGAGAAGTCAAGGAAAGAAATAAATTACACCCTGAGGAACTTCAACTTTAAAATTAGGAAAGGTTTTTTTAGACGTTTTATTGTAACCTATTTATTTTTATTATGATTAAAATAAAGCCGTATCTAAAGCCAAAATAAAAGAAAAAACTGCACTTTAATAAAACATAAAATTATGGATTAATTACAATAAAATCCATAGATGGAGGACTAAACCTGGTGTACTTCACTGTGGATCTGTACAGATCAGAAAATACACACTTACTGAGATGTAGAGACAATAATATTTAATAATAAAGCTTATTGTAGAGTTAAAAGTTTAAAACACCACCCTGAAAATCAGTGACTGTCCAATAGAGACTTTTGAGGATTCCAGATGATTGAACAAATCTTCAGGAGTCTTAACACCTGACCCAAAACGAAATGATTCACTTCCCTAAGAGGTTGAGAGTGAGAATTTCCCATCCATCTATCGAGCTACGTCACAGCATTGAACAGCAACTGCAATGCAGCTGAAAGGAAATCTCTGCAAAGTGTGATAAGGACGGCAGAGAGAGTCATCAGCGTTTCACTCCTGTCTCTGGAGACCATTTTTAAGGGAAGACACGAGAATAAAGTCTTCAGTACTGTAATAGATCACTCTCATGCTGACGAAAAGCTGTTTATCCTCCTGAATGTACTGTACAAGTAAAAAAGAAACAAAAACACCTATATATAGCTATGAACAGTTGTAAAGATTTCATTATCTGATGCTGCTTTGACACCTGAATTCCTCCTTTACTGGGCAATAAAGGTTAAATTTTACCTCTTCAAACACGTCAGAGCAAGTTGCTGGCCAGTTTGTATTTCTGGAAAACAAAAGGAGACGTGTAAGTGTGTAAAAAAAACACAAAAAAACCCCAGAAAGACAAAATCACTCTTTATTTCTGTAACCATAAGGAGAAAAGCACATTTGTGTACTCTGTTTAGCAACATTCAGGTTAAAATGTTTAATCTGATAGTATATTTTAACCAATGATCGAGCCAAATTTGCAGTATTCTGCGTCACTTTGTGCTATCTGAAAAATTCCAATGGTTTCTGAAAGGGGAGACGTTGCGCTTTCCAGCCATTATCGGGTTATTACGGTAATTTAACCCCAACCGTAGCAGGAAGTGAAATTAATCGGAGGGGCGCTCTTGTAATAGACGGCAAATTGCGAAAACAACTTGCTAGATATTGAAATATCCTGCTGTTATGAATAAATGGGCAAATATATTTACTCACAGGACATTTAAAGAACTGCTTGCAATTAAAATAAGCAAAAATATCCAGGAGGAGATTTGAAACTTAGGTTATAAAGGGTTAAATTGGAAAAACCAATTTTATAATTGACCCAATGTTACCACAGTAACTAAAATGTTTCATCCATAATTTTGTTCTTTTTTGAGAAGTTTCTGCACTTTCATCATGTGTTTCAACCTTTCTGTGGAAGAGGAAAAATTCATCAGCATTTTCCTCAGCTTTTCAAGAGTGTAAGAGAATGCAGATTAGAGGCTTTTTTAATACAGAGCACGGCATAGCAACCAGAGTGCCAATTAGCTTTTAAACTAGAGCAGCGCCCTGTGAACATAATCGGCAAATAAATCCAGAAGCCATCATTCGAATCCTGATTACTGATCACTTTGAACTGAGCCAACTGCAGCACAGAAACTCAAAGTCTTTTATCAGCCATGTTAAAGTTACAATGTAAAATGTATAAAACTTGGTGGATTTATATTTTCCTCCACCTTTTCTTTAACAGCAGGACAAATACAAACTTTCAACTTCCAGGAACTAGCATGAATATGCGATTTGAATTGAATTCATGAACTGAAATGATTTGAATTGAATTCATGAATTGAATCCATGAGGATTGAAGTACACATTTTTTGTCCATGGATATTGTAGGGAGTTGTTTGATGGACATAGAGTTCCTTTAAATCTAGACTAAAAATCCACCTGTTCAGAGTTGCTTTTGGACCATAATCAATGAAGCACAAATCAACATTTTGATGCGTCACTGAGACAAAATGTAACGTCTCAATTTTTGGCACATGTGCTTTATGACTTTGTGTTTTTGCGTTTTTATGATGTAAAACACTTTGAGCTGCCTTGTTGCTGAAATGTGCTGTACAAATAAACTTGGCTGATCGATTGATGTTCTGTTTGACTCTGAAATAGCTTAGCTTTGCTAGCTGGTGTGTGTGTAATGAATTTGCAGACTCATAATGTCTTTCTAAGCCCTCAGGATAAGATATTATTGATGTTATTCCAAGGTCTAGATTTGATCTGATATAAAAAAAATTTTTTTTTTTTTAAAAGTTACGTTTTTTTAAACTAATGATGAAATCGTGCTCTCACCCAATGTTAGCTTTAGCTAGAACCACTGCAAATTCATAACCCAGTAATAATTCAAAGTTGTTGAGCATTTCAACAAATAAACAATAGTAACTATAATGATTTACTACAAATTATGTGGTACTGTCAGTCACAGTCATTTCACTAATATCATGCATCTGCTTCCAGCTCCTTAACCTAAAAATATTGAACTAATGCACTCATGATGACGTGCCAGCTTTCTGAAGAAAACATTTCTATGGCAACATCAGCTGCTCTTTTATAGTAAAAGGGTATCAGACAATTGTTTTATGTTGGGCAAGGTCATGAGAAAAGCTCTTTTGTGCTATTCATGCTCTGCTGAAAAGACTGTGGAGTGCCACTACTGCAAAGCAGAGGCTATTTTCAAAACACAATAACTCCATATACATTTTTCAGAGTAATCCTCTGCCTCCACGGAGGTGAAGTGCATCATAAAGCCCCCAGTGCAGAATAATAAAAAAAAAAGCTGTTTCGTCAGGTATTAATATTTCCCTTGGGATGCTTCACTAAACTGAATATGGGGGTACATGTTGGTGGAGGGACTCTTCATTTAGTAGTGGGCACTAAATCAACTGCTGCTAGAGGCTAAGGATGCTGAAACCAGAGAGAAAGTGGCTGAGCTCCTCTTTCTATGGGCCATAACCTGTCACTCTTACCACAATCCCTTCACATTTCTGCTGCTTTAATTTTCCGATTCTCTCTTTCACATTTTATCTCTCTCCTGTTTCATCACATCTTCCTCCTCCAACCCAATTTTGTCATCAGCAGTTGCTGTTCCTCATCATCCATATCTCCCTCAAGTTCCACCCAGTCCTCTCATCTCGCCTCCTGCTACACACACCCCCAGAGACGTGGAAAAGGAGGTCAGCTCTGTCACACAACACAGGTTTTACATTTTGTGGCTACAGCAACAGAGCTGCCACGGTGTGGGAATTGATGGAGTATTTTTTGCTGCCCAAAGCCAGAGCAGGCTTAATAATTTTTTTAACAGCGTTACTACAAGAGAAGCAACAGATACCCTGGTAAATAATGAGACAAAAATTCATCCATCATACTGCAAAGTTGAAATGGAGTTTGAGGTGGGGATTTGATAAATTATGGTGAACTAGTTACAGTTGTGAATTTTTTTTTAACATTATTTGTAGTCAGAACTCCATGTAACAATGGACTACATGATTTCTGTCACTATGTCATAAACAGCGTTCCCCGTTACACTGGAGAAGCTTTAAAAACATACAAAAGACGAGATGCTAACCAGTTTTTTTTCCCCATACATGCTAGGCTACATGACGGTTAGGCACTGTTTCCATGGTTACTAATGGTTAGATGCGTAGCTTCTCCATAAAGCAATAATCGATATCTTTCTAATTATACTTACTTATAAAGCATATGAACGTTAATCTTCTTACCTTGTAAAAAGCTGCAAATCCGCGGTTACACCGAGGGCTGCCAGTCTATGATTGCAGCTGCTATCCATCTTCCCTCATTAAAAGTTATACAATAAAATGACAAATTTTCTATCCTTGTCTGTTTGTGCAGCCGACCGCGCAGCACCCTGTGACAATTTTTACTGCGAAAACAAGTAAATAGAAGTGATTTTAGGCCATCATATGTGCATTTTTGACAGGCTTCCACTTTATTCCTGGGAGGCCTACTGGGGAAACGATTATGGGTCGTACTTCCGGCGACCACCGGAAGTAGCAGTATTTCACTGTAATCTGTAGGGTTTTTTGCTAGTCTATATTCATGATAGAAGTTACATCTCTCTTTTAGGTTATAATACAATATTTAGTAAAACTTGTTTACGCTATCAGAGAGCTGCTCAGCACAGATTATCGTAATTGTAAGTTCCCTCCTGTCAGGGGGAGCGACAGGAACACGATCGTTAAGTTTTGTAACGGAAAGACCTGACCGTGAATTAGCAGCGCTGCTAGCAGCTCGTTTCTCTGAAGAACTGACAGTAATAAAGAGAAAAGCTGAGAAGCTGGTCAGAGATCTGAGCTGCAGGTTTGTATCGATAGTATAAAACACCAGAACTACATAATATTAACTTGGTGTGATGTGAATTTTATTTTTCGTTTGAATTTAAAAAATAATAAATGGGGGCTAGGAATAAGGTGGCGTAGGCGTCATGGCGGAGTTTCGAATAGAGTGACGTCACGTGCAAAGGGTCAATACAGAGGGCTGCCAAGCATTGGCATGAAAATATCATAATTTTTGGCCTTTACTGATGTATTTGAACCACACTTTCCTGTAGCAAAATTGCTACGCAACAAACTCAAAATTAAAAAAAAGAATTTTGTGCAAATGTTAGAATTTACTATTGCATGAAATTGAGACAAACGGGTTCAAGTAAACTTATTTTATGAAGTTTTTTTTGTGCCTTACAGTCATTCTAAATTTATTAATGACACTTTCTATGGTGGAGTACATGTGCGCAAACTAATACTGGCTGATGCGTGGGTCCTGCAGAGTTGGACCCACGTGATACACATGTGTACATGTTTATCACATGTGATACAAGACAGATACCTAATGCTGTAGAGGTCAAATATCCATTCAGATTTATATCTAATGCATTGACTGGATTGGTTACTAGATGTTACAGAGGCTCATCTCATAAAGCACTTTTCTAATTATACTGACCACTCAAAAGGCTTTTAACAGTCACACTAATAAACTCACTCAGACATCAAATCAATAGACAACTAGAGGTCAAGCGGTCAAATCGGCATGTGTCAGGAGAAAGATGATCGTCTTTCTGACCGCAAGATGAATTCTCACAAAACATCTACTGCCAGAGTGATCAGATGCTTTACGGCTCCATTTTTGTTACATAACATAAACAGTAAAGCAGATAAAGTGAGATCACTAAAATAACAAATGTGTAATGGCATTATCAGAGTAAATTAGGATGAAAGTTACTTGTTTTGTACAAATCCAGAAATCGATAGTTTCTGTATGTTACCTGTTTGATATTTACCTGTGTTAAAAACTGACACTTTGAAACAAAGTTAGCACTTTTAACATTTGTTCCAATTGTCCTCCATCCATCCATTTTCTTTACATCCTTGTCCCTAGTGGGGTCGGGAGGTGCTGGTGCCTATCTCCAGCTAATGTTCCGGGCGGGAGGCGGTGTACACCCTGAACAGGTCGCCAGTCTGTCACAGCCAATTGTCCTCATAAAAACTAATTAAATCCACTTTTTTTTTTTACACAGTTTGTGATTTAACAAAATAATTGGATTGCATAAATATTAAGTGGTTTCTTTCATTTGCTTTGTTTTATGTTGTTTCATGTTTGCTGACTAAGAACTTTCCTTTGAAATGAAGAGAGATAATTAATTAGATTCAATGAGTGTGTGACTCATTAATACTGATGGGTAACGAGAAGATCTTTAACAGGACGCAGGTGTTTGCTCACACAGGCAGAGAAGCTTATTTAGATTCATTAGGGAATATGGGGATAAAGATATGAAAAGATGGAAAACATGACCGATAAGTGAGATTTTTGAACAAGAACTCAAGAATCTCAATTTCTTTCCAGTTTAATGTTTAAAAATAAAATATGTTCATATTGTCTTCATAAGAGGCAACAGAGTTTGTGGCTCTATTGAATCACTGGAGATTATACTCAATAGCAAGTAACCAAATCTATCTATAATGACAAGGAAAATCTTTCACAATAAAATTAATAATTTTTTTTAAACTCCTGCCCTTTATTCATTAGTTTGTCTGCCTGGTTTTATAATACGGCTTTTTAACTCCTGCCCTCATCATTTTTTCTTAGAAACAGAACACAAAATATGAAAAAGTATACCAGGTTGAAAAACAAACGTTAGCCTATCATTCGTCCCGTCTCTTTACTGAAATACAGCCTCACCAGTTGGTGGCGGTAATGTTTCCTGTACTTGTTAGCCAGCTTCCATTATAACTAAGAAGACGAAGAACGGACTCTCCTCACTGCGCATGAGCAAACAACGGTTCTGATTACAGCAACACTAGCTAGATAGCTAGCCACCTCCAAGTTTTAGCCCTCGGGTTTTATCTTAAACTTAAGAAATGTATAAAAATTAGAGAGGAACTAAGACCAAGTCAGAAGACACAAACTTATCACTTTCGTACAGAATGAAACATGTAAAGAATTATCAACATATTTGCAAATAAATACATGTTTTGCTTTTTTTTTTTTTTTTTTTTTTTTTTTAGTAGAAGGTTAATTTGGACATGTAGCTCACATGCTGAAAAAGTGTTAGCGCTCCTGATTTGCAGCATTTAAAGTACTTTTTCTACCATTTTTCTAATGTTAAACGTAATTAATTACTCATTAAAAGAGAGACAACATCACCCTGTAAGACAACACTAGCAGATACAACCTTCAGAATTTTTTAATATTAATAAATGATTAAACTAATTTGATCCAATAAATAGCACCAGGCAAGAATCCATACCAGAAAAATGAGTCAACATGGCAACAATTCCTTTACTTATTGTGCTTAGTTTATACTGTAAGACTGAAATATGACCAATGTGAGATGAATGCCCAGGAAAAAGCTCGCCTCCATTCACTGAAAGACCACAAAGTCAGTCTGTTTTATGTGTTCCAGCTTTTTAAAAGGATCCGGAGGAAGGACGGTGAAAAAAAGAAAAGAAAGAAAAAGCCAAACGAGTAAAGAGACACTATTTTTATGCCTCCTCACACACATCCAACCGAGTGACACATTTCAGAGCTGATGTCCATCTGATATATGTTCCCTGCAAGTCGAGGGAATTGATTTCTATTTGTTCAGTGGAGGAAGAAGTCAAAACACTGAGACTTGATACGACAATGTGTGTCCTCATTTGTGACTGAATGCACGTGTTTGTTGTCAGTGTACATTCATGCACGACTGTTTGCACAGTATTGATTCAGCAACAAGAGGAGTCAAGGGAAAAAAGATCCTAATTTACACTTAAAGGCTAGTTTGTGTCACTTGAAAATGTATATGTAGCCTCAGCTCTTTTAGGATTAATATTCATTTGTCCTTTTTATGTTAGGCTAATGCACGCAAACATGAAAGGAGTGAATAAAACTAAAGAAGGAGCAGAGAGAAAGGCATCAATCACTTGCTCTTTCCAGGGGTTTTCACTTAGATGATGTGTGTGAGGAAGAAGATGCAGTGAGATTTTTCTGCACCTACAATGCCGCTGGTGCCATGAATGAAAATAATGAGAGATGTCTACTCAGTTTTTTCTTTCTCCAAATCCGCTGTCTTTGCCTGCTTATTAGTTGAGTCTTGAAGTGAGAGCACGAGTCAGCGACATAATGGGGAAAGAAGTAGGAAATGATAAGAGTGCAGATATGATGGAGTAGGACTGTGTGAGGTAATTGGAGTTTGGGAAATTTCAAACAAGGTTTCATGTGTGTTTGTGCATCATGCTGCTCGTGCATGTGTGTGTGCATGTTTTGGCATACTCGTATGCTGATTTAGAACAACACAAGTAGAAGGGCGAGAAGATCAAGGACGTACTTAATATGGAGAAGAGCTGACAGCAAACTGCAGAGCGAAAAAAGAAAATGAGCTTTTCATGTTAAACTCGCTTATCACATGTATTATTGTTACCTTTTATTTTTTAAATATTTGTTGATTATCTCTCATGGTATGAGAGATAATCTGCAAAAAAAAATTTTTTTAATTTGCTCCTCTACAAACAACCAATCAGAGCAAGGGGGCGGGTCTTAGCGCTGTCAATCACAATCTTGGATGGTGTTGCTCATCCACCCCCATTGCTCTGTGCTACACTGCAAAAACACAAAATCTTACCAAGTATTTTTGTTTGGTTTCTAGTGCAAATATCTTAGTAAACTTGAAATAAGACAAAACTAACTTAGAAGTAGCTTTTCTGCAAGATATAGGAGCTTATTTTAAGTCAATAATTTCTTAAAATTGATTAAAAAGTTTGTTCCATTGTCAGATTCTTTTGCTTATAACACGGGGAAAACGTCATGTTATAAGTGAATTAATCTGCCAGTGGAACTAGTAATTTTTCATCAATATTATGGAATTATTTACTGAACACAAGCTCTTATATCTTGCTGAAAACTTACTTGTAAGTTTGTTTTTCTTATTTCAAATGAACTAAGATATTTGCAAAATAAACTTGACCAAAAACATGTTAGCATGGCCACCGATGATGTCATATAAAAAGCTTCCTTGTAGCGGTAAGTTGTTTCTCTGTCATTAGCACATTTAGCAGCAAGTACACCAGGATGACTGACAGTGCTAAGACCAAACTCCTGGCTCTGATTGGTTGTTTGTTTCTGCGTTTCTTCTGACGGCAGTAGCAGTTCAGGAAGAAGACCAATATTTTCACAGATTTTCCGTGTCATACCTCGTGACAATTTGAACAAATATGTAAAAAAATATATTCTTTATAAAAGTTAAATACTGTAACTTAAAGCCAGAAAAGAACGACCGTTTCACCATTAATGTGGCTTTCTTTCTTATGATTCCTTGCTCAAATTCAGTCCGTGTAAGTTTGCAAATAAAAATGAAATCAGACTAAAACAGCATGAAGTTTGAATAAATGTTAAAAGAACAAGTTAAATATACATTAAAAATAAGTGTAATCTCATTGAATTGAAGATTTAAGGGGAAAAAAATGCTTGTATGCCCCAGAAAAAGGTCAAATACTGCATACATTAGTTTGTTTCCATAAGTATTATTCTAATAAGGTTAAGTAATAGATTATCACAACATATTTAAGAACAGAAAATGCAAATTACCTGTTCTTTGTTTGTGTGGCAAAGATAACTACAACGATTTAGCCCCTAGTAACAGTGCTACAATCACATTTGCCTGAAGTGTTTCAACAAGTTGTGTCATCTTGTCCTCCAGAGCAAACACTTTGTTGTGGATGGGTGAACAAGTGAACAATTTGAAGACAGCCATAAAGTGGAAGTAATGCTGACTGAAACGCACAAGAACAACACTTAAAGAAACGAGAAGAACAATGACAAAATGGGGTGGAAGTAAAAACTCAGAGCATGCAGCCATTTGGCCTAATTCAACAGGGAAGATTTCCTTTTCCTGCACTTTTAAAGCTGCTGCTGAAGTCTGGTCAATGCACTGGTAGGTGGCCTCTGGAAGGACTGCTATGGTTGAAAGCCAGCAGAAACCGCTCCATAATTTAAAGGTCACTTTAATCCTTACACAAAAGAACCAGCCTTCTTACAAGCCATACATTTTTTTAAACTTGAGGAAGAAATTCAGCTTCTTTAATTTGAATGAGTGTCTCTAAGATGCCACAAATGGGGATGACAAACAGGGAATCAAACTTGACAAGACAGAGTGTGAAGCTTTCTTGTTAAAGTATTTAACATGTAAATGAGGAAAAACTGAAGGTTTTGACTGAGAGGGGTGAACAGTGTGTCACAAATGCTTCCTTAGCAGATATCCCAGCACACACACGCACACACACCAGAGGCAATGTTGGGTAATTACCGATTCTCTGGGGACAATTAAAACAGAGAGGTGCCCGTTTGCACTGTGGTTCCTGCAGCATATTTGGACCTGCAGCTTTTCCACCTCTCTGCCATTTGATCACATAATCAGAAAAAAAGTAGGTCATACGTGATGAAAGGGACAAACTGTCAGCCTGTG
Organism: Brachyrhaphis roseni; assembly: GCA_903066815.1. Classification (NCBI taxonomy): domain Eukaryota; kingdom Metazoa; phylum Chordata; class Actinopteri; order Cyprinodontiformes; family Poeciliidae; genus Brachyrhaphis; species Brachyrhaphis roseni. The sequence continues at coordinate 24,012 of CAEFZY010069282.1, forward strand.
AGAGGGAGAGTTGTGATGCTGGAGAAAATGGGCTGCATAAGCATATTTAGAAATACCGTGCTTTGCAGAAATATGTTTCACCCTTGAGCAGTTTCATTTTTTGTGACGTTACAATCACAAGGGTCCAAATAATTCACTGACATCTTAGGATGGAGCAACACGTGATTAGGAAGTGGAAGGAAATGGTGCAACAATAAGAATGTGAAAAGTGTGACGTAGTTTAAAATTTCTTTTACAAAAAGGTGATGCAGCACAGAAAGGGTTTTAGAAGTAATTGTTGAAGTCTCTAAGATATTTTCTTCAGGTTTTGCTTTGTGTTTTTTGGTTTTCAGCTTTGATTTCACTTATAACAGGTATGATGTGTTCAAGGTGATGTACAATGTTAGTTTTTGTCAGATTGTTTTGCATGCAGGTCACAAAGTGTAAATTTGATCCCATCTGATTTGTGGCTGACCAGGATTAAAGAGCAGACAGGACATTTGGAGTGTCATGAATGTCATATTCGATAAAAATGAAAAAATGCAGGAAACCATGACGACCAAAGACAGAGAGGAAACTGGGAAAGGAAGGAACCAGCGAGGAGTGATTGGAGGACAGCAGGTTAAATACTGGGAGCTTGATTTCTGACACAATGGATCAAGACTAATTATAGACAGGGTGCAGCTGTGAGGAGAGGGAGAAGGCAGACTGAGGGAGAGAGAGAGACAGGGCACAGAGGAACTAGGAAGGGCAAAACACTAACAGGGAAGCTGGGAAAACATAAAACTAACCATAATAAATAAACACAAAGAATGAACAACAGACCTAATCTAAATAAATAAACCTCTACGAGAAAAGACAAATCAAAAGTAAAGAGAGAAATTAAGGTTGATCTGGAATAATAAAGGATACAGCGAACAAAAAAATTGCATCAACCTGGGATCCTGACACGACTAACCAGAACTTAAAAACATCAAAATGTTTTTGTGTTGTCCTCAACATGTGATTTCTCATGACTTTCCTTTTTCTTTACCTCTCTTGGCTCCTTAAATGACCTGTCAGTTTAGGTAGATGTTCATCTCTCAATAAATTTGCTTTATAAAATACTTTATTTTCAGCGTTAAAGCTTTGCACGACTTCCTCTCTGACCTTCTGCTTTGTCCTTTGGTCTTGAAGGTGCTGCTCGTTCACTTATGTTCGCTACCAAATTAAGTCACACTTGAGGGAGTTTTAGATCATTAATTTATATCTAAAAATAACTGGTTGTACTGAATTTTGTTTAACATATCTATTTGTAGAAGAAAAAATTTAAATACTTTGTGTTGATCTCTCACATGAAATTCCAATAAAATACAAAAAAGTTGGTGAAAGTTTTGGGAGATGTGATTTTTAAATACCTGAATACAAACAAACCCAAACAGGGAGAAGCTTCTAAATGTCAGAGGAAAAGCTGAACAGCATGAAGATTTATCTGGCTGAGCCACAACACAAACAAACACAGTCAGTAGATTTTCATCTCTTTCTAGGACATTGTATGTACACATTCATTTCAAGCAGATTTACGTTCATTCTGACATAATATGGACAATGATCTATTCTAATTTGATTTTAAGTTTAACACAAGCCATTTTGAAAACAAATGGGCTTTCTTAATGTATTTATTATGGAATAAATTTATCCACATGTCCTCACAACATAAATAAAACAAGTACAAACACACTTTCTCTGGTTTCCATCTGCTGCCAAAATCTGTTAAAGATAATCTGCCACCTGGATTATATTTTTTCTGTGTTTCATTTATTGGTGTCATCAAACTCTAGCAGCACTGAAACATCTAGGGGCAAAAGAAATATAGATAAATCCTTCAGAAATGTCGTCGCTTTGACAACAGCAGAGGCCGGAGTGACAGCTTGTTTTTCCAGGCAAACATCCATCATTCAGCTTTGTTTATGCCGAATCATGATTTAAATTGTGATCCTTTGTGGGCTCAGATAGTCCTTTAATTTAATTAGATTAAGATACAGGTTCACAAATTGAATTTGCAACATGAAAATAAAAGAATTTTATTAGAGAATAGAGAAAAATAAACAACGCTTTGAACGTCTCACAGAGAGCACCGTTATCTTAAAAAAGCAGAAAAACAACCATAGCAGAGCTCTGATAAGTTTACATTAGATGGCGCAGTCAAAGTCAGAAGCTAAATCGAATTGAGAATCTGTGGAAAAACTTTGAGATGAAATAAAAGCTGCTTTACATCCGTTCTGACTGAGTTGGAGTTATTTTGGGAAGATGAATGGGCAAAATCTTTAGTTTTTGGATGTGCAGAACTGGGAGAGAAAAATGTCTCCAAATAACTTGAACTGCAGGATTTTGCTTTGAAGACTTTCCATATTTTCATATAAATCCCACATAAATTAAAAATTATTTTCATTTCATCTAGTGACTATGTGTTACTTTCTGTTGATAAACTGAAGATAATAGATGCTGAGATGTTGAGTTTTATTTTACAATAAAAAATTGGTCAAAACTTGATGTGTGAAGCCCTAAAAGACTTTTCAGATTTTTTGAAGTTAAATATCTTGCATTTAATCATTTTATTTCCATTTCATAATTTTGCATTACTTAGTGTTGGTCCTTCACAGAAAATCCCACTGGATTTTATTTCTATAATGGAAGAAAATGTGATAAAGTGTCAGGGATTGGAAGACTTTTGCATTAGCAACCTAAAAAGCTACTTTGGTCATTAAGAGTTTTTCCACCTTAGAGCGTTGAAATTGTTTTCTTAATGATTTCTCCAAACTCTTGAGTGTAACGTTGCTCTTTAGCAAGATAAGATGCTAACTACGCCTCATGCTAGCCAGATGTATTCATTGAGTATTTCTGCTGTTGGGGTGCAGTGAGAAGCTGCTGCAAGGTTTTAAATTTTTATTTATTCTGCTGAAAACAGCTGCCTGCAGCAGCTTTGAATAACGCTGAAGCAGCATCAAGAGAGAAAACAAACACATCACAGAAAATTAAGATGAAAAACAGCAAAATGTGTTCATGTAACCCAGGAGAGTTTATGATCTAATGGCTATTGATCAACACAAACTTCCTTCTCATTATTCATATTCAGCTTTTCTTTCTTTATCCTCTAAGGAACTGTGTGTTCAAAGTTAAACGGAAACTTGAAACTTTTAAATCCTATGGACATAAAACTAGGAATTGTAAATTTTAACTGCAAAAACAATAAGAATGTTTCAGGGTATAAATTGAAGTTTGAAAGAGTAAATCTATTTAAAATAATTCCTGAGTTTAAAGTTTTAAATCTAATTTTACCACAGTGCAAAAAAAAAAAAATTTTTTAAAGTAAATAATTTTATTGAACATCTTTTCAGTCCCTCCAGGATTTCGTGATTCTTTTGGTGATTTGTTTGCAATAAAATTCAAAGTGTTTGTGGTACTAATTTGGAAAAATCTGTGATATTTGCACTGACAGTAAATGCAACTTTTTATTACTCACTGTATAGATTACAGAACATAATCTGACATCAGTTAAGGCTGAGGGAGCAATTTAGTACAAGTATGGAAGTTTTTGACAATTTTTGAGAAATATTTGCACTAAATTCCCAATAATTAGCCCAAAAAGTTTATCTTTACTGCAAAAACATAAAATCTTACCAGATATTTTTGGTTTAGTTCACTTAAAAAAAGACAAAATTAACTCTTAAGTAACTTTTCAGCAAGAAATATGAGCTTGTTTAGAGTAAATAATTTCTTAATGTTGATTATAACATGGGGGAATGTCTTGCTAAAGGTGAAATAATCTGCCAGTGGAACCGTTACTTTTTCATCAATATTAAGGAATTATTTACTTAAAACAAGCTCCTATATCTTGCTGAAAAGTTAATTTTGTTTTACTTCAAGTGAATTAAGATAATTACACAAGAATAGACCAGAATTACTTACTAAGGTTTTGTGTTTTTGCAATATTAAGTTAAAATGAAAAAACAATGTTTTTAAGTAAAATGACTGTAGATAAGTTGCTCATGCATAGAGTGGTAATTAAAACAACTCTTCAATGAAAAATGGGCCTAAATTCCCCCATAGTCATGTAAAATTTGTCAAATTTGTAACATCTTTTGCATCCTCCTTGAAATCCTCCATCATACTTTCTGTACAGGATTACAAACTAAACTTTTAATCATATTTCATTGTAATCCCTTCCTGGTTGAAGAATTGTCTCTATAGAAACACTGAGGAAGACTCTTTCTGTCCAAAACTGTTGTGCAGACTTCACTTTACACCCGATAAGCCTGCTCACTTGATCCATGTCTGAGGCTCTGCAGTGCACTAAAATGACATAGGAGAATGACTGTTTTTATTAATTTAAAACAAGAAATTCCAGTCCACAGGGGTAGAAGGCATCAAGGCTGCATATCACTTTATATAACACAGTTATCTCTCATTTTAATGAAAGAACAGTGCAGCATGAAAGGCTTTGTGAAGACGCAGCAAAACTGGGTAATTATAGCCAAACAAAATATCCCAGACAATTCTGCTTCAAAGTTTACTAAAGTCTTGTACCTCTGTGAAATTTTAATGAGAGTGAACACAGACAGTAAACCGAGAACAGAGTCACACTTTGTATAATAATGAGGCACAACAATAAACTTTAATTATTGGAGATTTACTGCTTCAGTAAAATCCTTCCTCAGATCAGTTTGAAGCTCCTGCTGCTAATTCAAAGACACTTTTACTAAACTTTCATATCATAATGTGTTTGAATCATATGAGGTTTACTCAAGTGAAAAATATCTAATTTAATGCATTTGAAATGTGCATTTATTTCCAATTATGTATTACCAAACAGCTGAAACCAGAAGTTTACATGCGCTCTTTATTTCCCCCTTACTGTTTGAATAATTCAGACTTAACTTGTAGGTAAGTTAGGATGATCAAAAGTATTTATGTGTTAAATGCCAGAAAAACAAAGAGTGTTTTTTAATTTCAAATGACTGCATATAGTTCCTTAAAATATACTAAAATTACCTTTCAAACTGTACGATGTTGTTTAAATGTTTTAGGGCTCTTTACAAAAGTTTACTAAATACTTTTTGCTTTCTGTATATTCTTTAAATATGGAGTAACATTTTTCAAATATTTTAAAAATTCAATTTATGAAGTACAAATTTTAAGTATTTTTTAAAGTATTTTAGAAATATGTTTTTATTTTTACTTTTCTAGTGATTTTTTTAAAGGGTGTAAAGTGATGTCTGCAAAAATAATTTAAAAAAACATTAATTTCAGATATAGTTAACTATTAACATATTTGTAAAGAAATAATGTATTCCTCTGTTATGTCGACTTATGCATGTTCATAATAATTATAATAATAAACATAAAAGTTTATTACTTGTTTAAAAATCAACGTCTGATGGGGTTTTGCAGGTGTCGTCTTAATTCATTTTTGATCTGCAAATCAATATTTTCTGCTGTTAATCCTAATGACAAATAAAAGAAAAATTAAAGATTAATTCAGATTTTATAAACCACAATAATCGATCTGCAAACGATTTTGAATGCATGACCTGCAGAGACACATTTTGAGAGAAAAGGTCACAAATGTGCATCAAGCTTCTGGCTAATTACAAACTTTTCCCCGACAGAATCTGCAAGCATGAGATGACCCGCAGTTTATAGATCCGATAAAGCTTTTCACTAAATCAATTACAGGGAAAACAAAAAAAGCCATGAGTGCCGGCACATACGCTCACACACACAAGCGAGATCAATATCTAATCTGAAACAGTCGTCACCTTCACAGGCTCTGCGGAGCAAAGCGAAACCCAGCGTGACCTTCATCCAAACGCTGAGCTCTGTCGTCTCTGACCAAAGACCAGAAAAAAACTGACGAAAAAAGTCATTTTCTTCTGCAGTGTTTTTGTGTTATTGAGTGCAGTTTGATTTCTTGACCAAAAATATTGACAAAAAAGAAGAATGAGACTTAAATTTAACTGAATCCCGAGCTGAGCTCAGGGAAACAAGATGGAGGCGAAAACAGAAATGTCTAAATGTAAAACAAAACTGAATGAATGATTTATATTATATATTTGCATAATTTTAATTTTCTGTAAAAATGTATCTAAATCTAATTCCAGTTACATTTAGGTAAACATTTGACAAATGTTTGCTCTTTAAATTTCTCTAAATCTGTACTCAAATTATTCATTAAGAGTATTTATGACCAGTTTAATCCCAGGTTCTGCTGTTAAAGGTCTCTATTCACTTTGTTTACCTTTTTAGGTAAATTTAAAAATGTAATATGCTGATAAAACATTTGATAATTAGAAGTGTTTATGGACCGTCTGTGGAGAAAACGTATCAACTCAAGTTTCCTGAAGATAATTATTCCACAAGGGTCACACTGCAAAAATACAAAATCTTTCCAAATGTTTTTTGTCTTGTTTCTAGAGCAAATATCTTAGTTCACTTGAAATAATAAAACAAACTTATAAATAACTTTTCAGCAAGATATATCAGCTTGTTTTAAGTAAACAATTCCTCAATATTGATGAGGAAGTTCTAGTTCCCTTTGCAGATTAATTCACTTATAACAAGACATTTTTCTCATGTTACAAGTGAAATAATCTGACAATGGAAAATCTTAGTAGTTTATACTAAGATTTTGTGTTTTTGCAGTGATTTGTGATGAAAAGTCAAAATTTTAAGTCAACCACATCCTTTCATTTTTTTTCTAGCACATCTAGGACATTATTTTGCCTTTGAAATATCAACTTTTTGTCTTTGATTAATGTGATAAATGCATTATAAAGATACACCTTCTTTAATTATCCCCTTTCTCTGCATGAAAAGGTTTAATTTTAGATTTAATTCCAGTTCTTAACCTCCAAAGTCAACAGACTGCATGAACAAGGTCACATCACTCAATTATGTTTTCCATTTATAAAGTCTGAAATTTGCATCAACTGACCTTTTTATTACAGAAAACTGGGAACAGTCAGTGAGGCTTATTCATAATTTTTATGTAAAGGTGTGTTTATTTGTTCATTTACATGTTCCACAATGAAGTTTTTTTTATTTTTTATGGTAATAAGCACAGCCTTCTGCGATGTATGGAAGGTAATTGTTGTGGTCAGGAAGCAGCAGGACCCGTTCTTGAGGCCTAATTAATTTCCGTCAGTCTGCTCTACTGTCCTCCGGACCGTGTAGCCTGTGTCAGGTACATTTTATCTTCTGTACATGTTTATGGTCTATGGCGCAAAACGCACAGCAGATAAAGAAAAATCTGATCACTGGCAGAATAAAAAAACAAATAACTATTTTTAAAAATAGTTTGGGAACATTAAAATTCAGTACTTTAACGGAGTTTGCGAAGTTTAAACCTCAGATTTCCTTAATGGGAGAAAAGATTATAGATGCTTATGAGATTGGTAAGGGATTCAAATAATTAATTTATGTATAAATAACACTCTGACGCCTCTTTGTGATCCTAGAGCCATCTGCAGAAATACAAGGCGAGACAAGAAAAGGATCTTAATTAGCATAGCAACTGATAAACAGTTTTCCTGTGTTGGTAAGCTGTTTCTCCGCTATCAGTACATAGAGCAGCACGTACACAAGCTTAACTGACAGCAAATTTCCTCCTGCTTTTTTGTGCTTTCCTGCAGATAGCAGCAGTAGCATTGTGACGAGTAACTTTTTTTCTATTCTTGTTAGAGTGTCACAACATGATGACAGTTTTAGCAAATATTTAAAAATACATTGTTTATAAAGGTTATATACTGAAACTTTAAACCAACAGCCAACCTTTTGTTGCTGTAGCAACTTTAACCTGAAAGCAGACTATGACATGTAAACCCTAAAATGTGATCATGGGGCCTTCAGGCTCTTGTTCATGTTTATCTGAACGTGCATCATGATTCATGCCTGAACAATCATGAATCCCGTTAAACTTTAACGGGAGGTGTGCAAAGAAAAAGCAACCAGACTGGAGTTCTTAATAGAAAATAAATTTTTCTTCATATCTTACATACAATTTTGTTTTTATTTTTTTGGTTGAAAAACATAGATGTAATAAAATCACTTTCTTTCCCAGAGTTTAAAAATAGATTAGACATCATCCATTATTGCACTTTTGTTAACTGCACACATGCAGGCATACTCTGCAAAGAAACATCTTTCTTTGAATTAAACAAGATAACCGTCTCTTTAGAGTAATTTTATAAATATGAAAGCAATCAAAATTGTTAATCAGACTGGTATTTTTATTAAAGTTATCTTAACAAGGCTGCTATCAGATTCTGCAACTGCAAAAGGCAACAAGCATTTTTACCTTAAATTAGCAAGTTTAGTCTAAAATGCTGTTTCTCTGCATATTTTGCGATGAACCAGACTAAACACTTGGCTCAGAATGGGCCATTATAATCTTTTTCTGCTCACTTGAAAGAAAAGCAGGAGGTTTAGTATTGCCACTCACATTTTATAGTATTAGTTATGACCCAACATTTGTGTTTTGTGAATAAAATCTTGTTTTATTTCAGGCAAAGTGTGTTTGGGATTTACAACCCGGCACTAAAAATGAAATATCCTTTTCTGGCACAGTGACAATGTTAAACAATGCTGTGTTAAATACTAAATTCACTTACAATTCAAGACTGGCTGTGCTCAAAATATCCACATAATGTTCAGTAACTGCAAAACTCAGGTGTTTGTAATTGCAGAAAACTCACAAATTTAATAAGGAAACAAAGTAAACAAAGTTTACCTTTCAGAAAATCAGAGTTAATTTGTAAGAATTGCTTCAGCCTCTCTGCTCAGTTACGATTGATTTGTTAATCCTATTTACAAAGCAAATCTCTTATTTTAAAGTGGCTCAGTTGAAAACTTTTGACTGTGATGAACTCTGCAGCTGAAATGGATATATGATGCTCAGGAATGCAATTTCTCTCTAATTGGATGAAGCCCCTCATGGAATATTTGTGTTGCAGAATGATTGAATTGTGTGGGGATGATTGGCTTGATTCGATTTGTGCTCAGGATTGCCCCGGCAGCTCTGTGTGTAGCAGCTTTCGCCGGTGGTTTATGAACTGCTAAGTGACTGATCAAAAGAAAGGATCGTACCGCTGCCCAGCGTCTGCTAAAACACTGCCATGCTGATAGCGTTTGAAGACAAGAGTGTGGCTTTAATGTTGTGGATGTAAGTGTGTGCTGTTGGCTTTTTCTCCTCTCTAAATGCCACATGGATTTGCATCTCATTGACAAAGTAAAAAAAAAAAAAACTCTCCCTATGTAAATAAACTCAACACAACTAAAACCAACTAATTCCTCAAATTAGTCTCAATGCATCAATTCTGGAGGAAATTCTGACTTTGCTGTTTTATTGCTTATTGGCTCATCGGGCTGCATTGTTGACTGGACAAATCAGGTGTAAGAATAACAGGAATATAAATGACACTGCAGCATGTCCTGTAGATATAAGATGGTCCATCTGCTTCTGTCGAAGGTCCCATGCAGTTTGCTGTTGCCAGAGTTTGACAGATTAGTGGTTCCCATCGGCCCGGCTGATTGATGAGAGGCATTAACCTTGCAAGGCGCAGACAAATGACGCACACACACCTTCATACACACACATGCAGAACAGGTATGTGCGTGCAGAAGTATACACGGTTTTCATCTTCTACTGAAATTCATGTTAACATCAGATAAATGTAACAGTAGTTTTAAATTAATTTATTTCATTATGCCTAAAAGGTCACATGTCTCAACGTGAAAATGTGTATATTTCTGGTTAAATCATGAATTAACTGTAACTTCTCGTTGTTTCTGTAAAGCTGGGTTTGGCAACGTGAAGCAGACTAAAAAACAAAAACAAAACCCAACACATCGTGTCCAAATTTAAAGAAATTCATGAATTGATGAGGAAAAAACAGACAGACATTTATTAGTCTAGAAAAGATTACAAAATCAGAGGCTTTGTGCAAAATGAAGAAACTATGGAAGAGTGAAAATCTCTTTCAGGATCAAAATTACTCCAAGAGCGCAGCAGCATCTCATCCAGGAGGCCACAACAAAACTCGGCATTAAAAGCGTGACGGAAAGTTGATTCAATAAAAAGAAAGAAATTGGGGGAAAACTGGTTATGTGGGAAAGTTTCAAAGTGAAAACCACTGCTGACGATTTACAAAAAAAAGTCTTGATCTCTGTAACTTTTGTGAAAATATTCCGTGGACTAACTAGACAAAAAGGGACCTTGTGTTTCCTGTTTCGTCTGCTTTGCTGCTTCAGGACTTGGGCGATGAAACCATGAGTTCTGCTCTGTCCACATGGTGAACAACTAAAGATGTCACTGTTAAAACACTGCGACGTGACTGAATTAAAACAATTCTACCAAAATGAGTCAACAGCAATGTGAAAGATTCGTTATCTCAAACATCTGAAAGGTAAAGGTAATTTTATTTATACAGCACATTTTCAGCAACAAGGCAATACAAAGAGCTTTACAGGAATTAAAAGGAAATACAAACAAAATAAACCAAAGGAAAGAGCAAAAGAAGAAAAAGCTAATAATGTTGATCCAAAGTAAATAAACTAGATACTCCTATTCACTGAATACAGTTGTTACCATAAAGTGTGCCCAAAAAATATTTAGGTTTAGGGAGAAATAACATTTTTAGGGAAGCGTATTTACTCAGGTTATATTTGCCTGGTATTAACCTTTGTTTGACAATCTGAGGTATTTAAATGTGACAATAAAGCAAAAACAGAAGGTGAAAATACTTTATATTCCCTTAAGATAAAGGCAACACATGACCAACAAATCCAAATGGGTTTTATTGATTTTCACTCCCAGTAAATAATCTGTAGAAGCAGCGCTGAAGCGAAACATGAATACATACTTTCCATGTCTCAGTAGTTTGTAAAGCTACATTTTGTGGGATCAGTTTAAAATGTTCTGTTTTGACCTTGGGAATGTTTCACATCCTTGTGATGAAATATTAACTCTGCTTTTTACAAGTTTGCATCATTTCATTGAAGTTTGCAGGTTTTCATTTATGCACAGCCCTCAGCCCCAGATAAATTAGGAAGCCGACGTTTTGCCTCTGTGAATGATGTAATATGCTGATAAATATGTTTCTGAACACCGTGTTGCAACCTTGAGTGATTCCTGCCCGGCTTACGGAAATTAATAGGCGACCTCAAGGTTTGTGTGATCCTTCAGTCAAACCTTGACTTTCAAAGTTGGAGCGGTCAGACTTCTGTTACATTTTTAACAATCATTTCTCAATTTTCTTTTTATATATATATATCAAAAACTAAAAAATAACAAGTTTGGTTATTGGTTTTCTTCTGTGACAATTTTTGTGACTCCTCCAGATTAGAGAATGCTGCAAAGAGAGGAAATCTTCAGAAAATGAAAATGTCATTTGAGCTCTGCTGCAAAAAGTATATAAATTTTTTCATAATTCATTTCATACATGACTGTATCCATACTTTTATTGCCAAAAAAGCAGTCTGACAAATGTAATAATGTAGAACATGTTTGTGTACTGATTTCATGGTTGGCTTGTGACTGAAGTGACTTCAAGAAGCTGTAGAAAGCAAAAATCATCTCACCTCCTGTGCTTGACAGTTAAAACCGTGATTTTTATTTATTTATTTTTTGCTTTTGCACAAAATGTTGCACAACTTTCCCATAAAACCATCACCGCATCTCAGTTCTAGTTTGTCTAAGCCTACGAACAAGGAGACATTTTAAATGTGGAAAAATGCTTTCTTCCAAACAAATTTTGTAAAATTAAAAAAAAAAAATTTTTTTTTTTTTATCTTGTTATAATATGTAACATTTTTCTACCATTGTAACCCAGTTTGTGAGAGATATTTGAATCTGGATTTCCTCTTGTTAAGAGGGAATATTGTTTTGTTTGTTTGTTTGTTTTTTGTTTCCAAAAATGTGCCAGTCTATGGAAAGTCTGCTCAACACAAATGCGACATTAAGGCAGCGTTCTGTTATATACAGATATTTGACCTTCACTGAAAAATGTACAATAACATATCTAGAAATGTAAATTGAGTCTTCTCTGCAATATCCTCTCTGGTTTTGTAGCTATCTGTTATTCGATGCAGGCAAATTAATAATTTACCATGAAAGTTTCCTTTTTGTAAATCCTGTTGCAATGTCAGACATTTAGAAACATTTGCTTTTGCTTTGGGTGTTTGGTCTAACATAAGAGCCCTGATTACAAATAGCATTAATCAATATATTTTAATTTTAAGTCATTTTACATTTCTAGCTGGGCAGAAATACCAACTGAAATAAAATGTGTTGAACAAATGATTTTTTAATGAAGAGTTACAGAAAAGTCACTAGTCATAGAAAAGATTCAAACAACTTTAGCAAACTTTTATAAAATGCAAAAGTTTTTTTTTTTAGTTTTTATTGGTTTGCAGTTTTAATAAATGCTTGTAAAACATTTTTAAAACTGTGGATATCCTCACAATGAGACAGATGAACAGGAATAGCTTCCCTGAATCAAATACATTTCAGCTGAGGATGGCTTTATTAACCTGTCATCTCAAACTGTGCTCAGGAGGAGTGTGTTTAAAAATAAATTCATATCAGTCTTCAACTTCAGTTTTATTTTAATCATAATTAACATACTTTACATGCATGAAAATACATTAAAATAGCAATGTCAGTGCATTCAGTCTTATTAAAAGGAACTTTTCTTGATTTTCTGAAACTGCACCCAGATTTTGAACCATGAAGAAGTCGTTTGCATCAACTATATTCTAATTTCCCTTTCACACCCCCAGTCTGTTAACATGTTCAAAACTAGTTGTCTTAAGTTTCTGATAGTAGCAAAGCTGATACAATGCTAAAAATTAGCTAAACCGCAATCATAATTCTGATTAAAGTATGCATGTGAATTTACTGAAGCGTGATATCAGTGACTTGAGTAATGAGAATTTTTTTTCTTCTACTGCATTATCTAAATGAGACACTTGTGCAAAAGAGCCTTTACGTCTTGTGCCTGTAAGGCGCTACGTTTTAAGAGGCACAATTAACAGTTCTTAAAAGTATTATTTTGCAGTGAGTACTAGAGGCTGTAAATTTGAAAACAAATGGACCCTCTACGAAAGAGCCCACCCCAATCTAGCTGCTAGACAGCAAAAAACTGATAGCCAACAATAATAGCATTGGTTTTAGCTAAGCTATCAATATAATGCCTTAAGTAGATAGCAAGGTCAGGAAATTGTAATTAAGGAAAAATGGAGAGGGAGAGGAAAGTAGTTCAGTTATTCTTGCTTGACTTTGACAACCTTAACATATGATGAGTAATTCGGTGTGTTTCGGTTCAGTTACAAAATGAAAAAGGCGACATAAACACCAACTCTGATAAATCATGAGAAGAGCAGGTGTTTAAATTAGCTAATCTACCACAGCTGTGTTAGCTGAACTAATAGCAGCGGTCGCTAATCTATCACACCGATCACTTATTAATAATCGCAAAATAAACATTACGCCTAAAAACATTCAACTGTAGCGGACTGAATGTTCTGTTCTTAAGTAGGAAATGTTTGAGTGTTTTTTTGGGGGCGGAGACGCGATGAATCCTGAAACATAACCGGTTTTTTGACAGTTGCTATGGCAACGAGTCCGCGTGTAGCTTTTAGCCGACACGGAGAGCGAGACAAAAAAATGGTTTTCAGTTGTTCTTTAACGATTTTTCTGCGTTATTTTTTTTCTTTTTCTTTGTTAATAGAAAAAGAAACTAAGTTAATAATATCTCCAGGTTTCATTTAGTTAACTGAATCGTTCTACCACGAAAGCGCGGCTATGTAAAAAAATAAATATATATA